>NW_018922534.1:0-43734 GCF_002207925.1 Prunus avium
TTTATTAGTAATCTTGTCTAACTCTCTGTCACCAGTCCCGAATCACTCAATAAAAACCATGTGCACTGTGGGATCCCTGAGACCTGGTACCTGCTAAGAGTTAGACTCAACCACACAAAAGACTATTTCCATTACCCTCTTTTCCATCATTATTTTCTTCACCCAACATGTTCAACTAATTTCCATGACATGATATAATTATGCATTTCACATATCCATATATCCCACAACAATGTAGCCATTTAAAATATCACAAATGCATATATAATTATGCCAACATTATTCAAATAGTTAAGAGTACGTAAACACACCCAATACAAGGAATGTCAACCAAATTGTACCACGCATAATATAATGCTCACGAAATTTAATTAAAACAATCTCTGGAATGACACTTGTCGAGTAATCAATCTCAAATAGAAAAGTTTTAGCACAACTAACTTACACGTCAAACACAAAGCAAGGAAAAAACTGCCATCCCTTTCTTGTTTGCATGTAAAGCTTTTGCCAACACCACCTCTACACCATTTAGATAGCCATATGCATGAACAAATCCACCACTACTAAAATTTAAAAGAAATTCTAAAGGAAATCATTAAAACCATTTGAATACAAGGAACGTTCAAGAACTATGTAAATAAAAGGAATTTAAATTTTGTAAACATATAATACATATATATATATATATATATATATATATATATGTAACAATTATTTTTGTTTAATTATCATTTAAGAAAAACTGACTTTCACAATGTCTTAGCTTGCCTTGCCTTGCCATATTCAAGGCAAGAGAGGCTATTTGAGGCTTGTCGAGCGAGGCTATGTGAGGCTTCTTGTGCCATGGCATGGCATGCTTTGCCATATTCAAGGCAAGCGATAGGGATGGGCATTCAAACCGGCGAAACGGAAATTTGAGCCGAACCGTACCGAACCAAACCGGAAAAAAATGAGTTGACCAAAAAGTCAACAACCGGTCAAAAACCGAATTGGACCAATTTGGACCAGTTTTGGTTCCGGTTCTATGTCTTCAAAAATCAGACCGGGCCAAATCGAACCGGTCAAATTAAAAAATATATAATTTCAATATTTATTTATATTCAATGCTATATTTTTAATCTCATAACTAATATTTATCCAAGTTCAATTTCAAAATATCTCTCTTTTCTAGATTTAATATTTACTTTTATATGAAATTGAATAATTTGTTAATTTTTAAGTCAAAAAAATAAAATTTTAGTTGAAAATTGTATTAAAAAATAATTTAATAAAAATAATTTTTATAATCCGGTTCAAAATCGAACCAGACAGTTTCTGAATTTTTTATTTATTAAAACCGAACCAAACCAAATTGAATGAATAGTACTGGATCGGTTCTAATTTGAGGCAAAAATCGGTCCAAATCGAATTGTGCCCACCCCTAACAAGCGATGCTATTTTGGGCTTGTCAAGTAAAGCTATGTGAGGCATGCCTGGCCATATTCACAGCAACCAAGGCTATTTGAGCCTTATCCTGCCACGGCATGTCCTGGCTTGGCCTGCCATGGCTAGGCATGCCTTGCCATATTCAAGGCAAGCAAGCGAGGCTATTTGAGGCTTGCCAAGTGAGGCTATGTGAGACTTGTCATATTCAAGGCAATCAAGCGAGGCCATTTGAGCTTTGTCGATCGGGCTATGTGCCCATGACTTGCCCAAGACATAGTTTAAATAATCGAGATGATTTGCACATTGTTTGTGTGTGAGAAACCCCCTCCCCTTGTAATTTAGATATCGCATGTATATATATATATATGTGGAAAAAAGTCACTTTTGGTCCTTGTGGTTTCAATTTGGTCATTTGTGGGAACAAATTTCGGCAACCAATCATGAGGCACCACATAGACAATGAGAATATTCCTTAGGTCAATAATTATGCTCCATTTAATTGGCCAATTATTTAGACCAAACATAAGGATATCTCCACAAATTAGAGATTTGATTCTCATCAAAATCCCTAATTGATAAAATCTCTCCATTTAAGGGAAAGAATAATTTCCTTCCATATAGGAATTATTCTTTGACAAACCCTAGAAATCAAGAGCACTATAAATACATGGCTACACCACATACATGGGTAATTCTAAACTCACAATTTAAACCCTAGTCGAAATCCCCCCCCCCCTCTCTCTCTCACACCACTCTCGGCTCTCTCTCTCCCTCACAGCTCTAGCCACCTCACACGACTATGGCCACCCTGTTCTCTCGTACCGTAGAGAAAACTCAAACTTTCCTGCTATCTCCGCATCTTTCTCAATATCATTTAACTAACTTAGACATTGGAGGGCCTTTGGCCAGCACCCCCTCTGGTGTGGTCTATTTACTCCAATCTTTTTCGCAGGGATTGAGGAAGAAGAGAGAGAAGAAAGCTCGAAGGGTAAGGAATCTCTTGCTAGTATTGTCCCATGAGAAATTTGCTCAAACATTTTGGTGCTTTCATTGAGAGTAATGAAATATAATCAAAGTGTTGCTCTCGAATAAAAGGAATTTATTTCCTCCTATTCATCACTCAACCGAAGTCTTCCAAACAATCATGGTTGAAAGCAAGCGCAAACAAAGTAAGATCGCCGCGAAAACTCAATCCGTGATGGATCCGAGCCTCCACTATGCTGCGGCGTTAAGGGAGCCATCACTTTCCGCTGTCGACGCCACGACCCAAAATCCCATCACCGTGGCTCCTGTCATGGCCTTGGTCACGACCGCTGCTCCTCCTCTAGGCCCCATGGCCTAGAGCACTCTTCATACACACGACGTCGTGCCTCTTCACAGTTTCACGGCTAGCATCATTGTGCAGCCGTAGGGACCAACCGCCAAGTCCAATAGCCACCACCTTCTCAGCTTCACGACTGGATCAGAGGTCTACCATCATGGCGCCATCGCGACACACGGTGGAACCTCCCATCATGGTGTCGCCGCCGACCACGGCCCAAGCTTAGAATAAGTTCATATGTTCCCTCCTTTTCCATCGTGCTTGACAGTCTCTCATGCGTACACCTCCAATGAAACCCTAGCCCGCGTGCAATTGGGCTCCACATAGTTCTCTCATCGAAATCTAAGCAGTTAAGCAGACCTCAGCCTTAGAGTCGACTAGCTAGCTCAAAGGGTAAACACCTCCAATGAAACCCTAGCCCATGTGCAATTGGGCTCCACACAATTCTCTCATCTAGATCTAAGCAGTTAAGTAGACCTCAGCCTTAGAGTCGACTAGTTGGGTCAAAGGGTAGACGACCGAAATTACTTCTCAGGCATATCAATTTGGTCAAAGACCTTGGCCCTGGATCCCATGGTGAAGAGAGAAGGATGGACAGACGCACTGGCAGATAGGTTAAAAGGTCCCAACCAGGTCGAGTAGGAACCAGCAGGTGAGGAGGAAAACAAGAATGTGTTGTCGAGCACGATGGCGTGTCATAAGCATCCCCAAGCTCCAGTCAAAGTAGTCGAGCTTCCGTATGATATTAGGTCCAAATACCAACATACATGAAAGATTGGGTCCATGGACCGATGTCCATACCCGTTTGGGCACGCAAGGAAGCATTCATGCGAGGTTAGGCCTTTAGGGAGGTCAACCTCATAATCCTTCTCCAGAAGTACATGAAGAAAGACGCTCTCCAGCTCGCTTCGCCAGAGCTAGTACACAACAACAAGCCACGAGGATTCCTTCGCAAGCTCAGTCCACCAGTACACCGCGCAGGCAGAACAGTCAAGGACATCAACCCCTGGAGTTAACGAGGAGGTCAATCAGCAACGCCTGCGTCAACGGAGACATCGACGTGAACCGCAAGCATTGGGAGTAGAGGACGTTGAGTAGCTTGTGAATGACCGACTCTGAGATCTCAAGGTCGGGGGAGACGTGGAGGATACACTACGCAATGAGGTAGATCAAGTAAACTCCTCTCCATTCACCAATGAGATTGAGCACGCAACTCCCCCAAAACGGTTCTCAACACCGTCCTTCACACCATTCAAACAGGATTCCGATCCCAAGAACCATCTGAAGCATTTCAAAAGTTTCATGATTCTCTACAAGTCTGAGGATGCGCTAATGTGCAAGGTATTTGCAATGACCTTACGCGTAGCAGCCCAAGATTGGTTCCATACTATAACTTCCAAGTCGATCAGGAGCTTCCGAGAGCTAGTGCTTGTCTTCATTAAGGAGTACACCTCCTATAGGATGATCAAGAAAAACCCTAACCATCTGTTCAACCTGCGCAAGAAGAGCGATCAGTCTCTTCAAGACTAAAACGAGCCTGAGCTCGTGCCTAGGGGCTGCTGACGTCAGCAACGAATTTTTTATTAAAAAAATTGAAAAAAAAATACCAAAAATTTCAGAATTTTTAAAAAATAAATACCTAGCCATATTCTTCACTTCCCACATCAAAATTCTATACAAATTTCTAACCTCATATTTCATGTGAATAGTGGTTGTCCTTGAGTTGCCATGACATTGGGTGGAAACACAACAAGCCTTTTGCAAGGATTGCACTATTCACATAAATAATGACTGCCCTACCCTTTTTTATTTTACTTTTCCATCCATTACCATTGCAAGTAAAGGCAAACACTATTCACATGAAATATGAGGAGAGGAATTTGTACAGAGTTTTGGTGTGGGAAGTGAAGAACATGACTAGGTATTCATAAATAAATAAAAAATATGAATTTTTTGGTATTTTTTAAAATTATTTTTAGATATTTAAATTGGTCGCTGATGTCAGCAAACCGAGGCAGCAGCCCAAGCAAGTCTTGCCTTTGGGCTTTCCCAGGCTGATGGAGCCCACTCCTTGCTCGGGCTGGCCTTCACCGCTGGAGTTGGTTTTTAGGGGCCTTTTGCCCATGCGCGTCTCGGTGGAAATGCTCTTAGGGGTTTGTGTGTAATAAATGAAAATTGCAGGGTGTTGTTGAAATTACATCGAAACAAAAGACTCCCAGTGAAATTGACACCTCCCCTTCAACCCCCAAGCCCCTTTCATCCTCATATAAAAACCGAGCTTTTAAGTCGAGCCTCCCTCCTTGCCTCCTTGCGAACCGAAATACTCAAGTCTTTCACTGGCATAGTCTCTCAGTGTCTCGTCTGCTTGACGCCATGGTAAGCATATCGATTCCAATCCCACCCTTCTCTTTTTTCTTGTAAAATTTAACTGATTTTACCCTGTATAAAAGCTTCAGACTTTAGTTTATGTGATGCTCGGTTTGATGCCGAGAAAATATAAAAACCAGTATTTTTTGCAATTTCCTCATGTGTCTATGGAAGATTGTGGTTTTGTTTTCCTTGAAATGTCCATACCTATATGTATGTTCAATATTTAATTCATAAATAAAAAAAAGGTCTGCCTGTTCTGTTTCACACCTTATGTGAAGTGGAAATCGTAATATTGTTATCAATCTGGAAATAAAGCACCGAATTTTTTTGGAATGAAAAATTTCCTTGTGCCTGGTTTTGTGTTAGATGATAGTGGGACTTAGATTCCATTTTTCATTTTGCATATTTGTGTCTTTAATAGAGTGGCCATTGACCAGTTGTTTGAGATGAACGTGTTTCTTTTTATTTAGTTCTATGCTATAGAAGAAAATAAATTGGTTCTCATGTCAGCCATATAGCTAAACATTCTTTGATTTAAATTTTTGTGTTGACAGAACATTTGAGTTAAATAGATCTAAGAATCCTAACCTTTCCTGTTTTATACTTTGGGTGCGGGTTCTCCCAGTCGTCCAGGAGGAAGCAAAGGGAACCAAAGGAAGAAAATGTGACCCTTGGACCTGCTTTACGGGACGGAGAACATGCATTTGGTGTGGCTCACATTTTTGCATCATTTAATGATACTTTCATTGTAAGTATCAGTATTCTTATCTGTGTTTAAAACGACAGATCCATCTTCTATTGTCTTTGAGTTGGACTGAATAATTTCTCTCTTTAATATCTGCAGCATGTGACTGATTTGTCTGGAAGAGAAACCCTCGTTCGCATTACTGGTATGTTTGATATCATTTCTGATTGCTGTAGTCAGATAAGATTCCATAGTTTCTAATCGTACTATTCTTGGGTATATCTGCTTGGCCTGTTTATAATACATTTTAGTTCTTTTGTATTTGTTGTCTTCTTTAAGTCTAGATACTCATCTGAGTATCAAACGTGGTGTGTTTGTAGAACCAGTAACATCTAATTCAAAACGCATATGGTTGTGACTGGACCTTGTCTAATGGGGTACACTCAACACCAGTTGTACTGGTGAAACTGTTTCTTGGATACTTAAATGTCAATGTCACTCTAAAGACACTTTGGTTTCCATAGTCTTGTCTGCCGAGTTATTCATGAGAAATTCTGAAGCATAAGATTGGCTTGCAGTGTACTCTGTCAAAAGGTGGTTCTAGTTGGTATTTTATCCTAGTCCAAATGGTCTTGGACCATAGAGTATACTAGGAATGCAATTCACTCTGCTGGTTCCAGTTTGATGTGCATATTTGACATGGCTGTTTTTGTCATTTTCTTTTAAGTTTTAATTTATATAAATCTTCTCGCTGTATCTGGGGATCTACATTTTCCTTTGATTAATTGGCGTTGGGTGTGGACCTCAGTAGCTGTATCTTAAGTCCAAATTCTAACAAAAAAGCTAAAATGTAGGTGGTATGAAGGTAAAGGCTGATAGAGACGAGTCTTCACCATATGCGGCCATGCTTGCAGCACAGGATGTGTCTCAGAGATGCAAGGTCTTCCTCATATCCCAGTAAATACGTTCATGATTAAAAACTGAAAACTATTGCCTGGTTAATTAGGTTGTGGTTGATTTGCAACCAAATGATGTATATCTCAATGTTTGTTCTGTATGATGAATTTTACTTTCAATGCTGAACAGGAACTAGGAATTACTGCTCTTCATATTAAGCTCCGTGCCACTGGCGGCAACAAAACCAAGACACCTGGTCCTGGTGCTCAGTCTGCACTACGGGCTCTTGCTCGTTCAGGAATGAGAATTGGCCGCATTGGTAAGCCCTTTTCTTTTTGGAAAAAAAAAAAGTTTCAGATCACTATGCATGAAACAATATCAAAGGAATGCAATTTCTGAAATTGTCTTCATTCCTATCCTCGTCACACTTCTACACTGGGTGACTTGGTGGAAATTTTTGTAGTCAAATACAGTAATTTATCAATGGAACCCACAGTGAGATCATTTTTAAAGCCTATATTTTTTATTTTTTTGGTGGTGGTCTTGAATCGTACACTCATTCTGTTTTCCCAGAGGATGTGACTCCAATCCCAACCGACAGCACCAGAAGAAAGGGTGGTAGAAGAGGTAGAAGATTGTAAGCTGGCTTGGAGATATTTCACCTCCGATCTTTCCGTCTTCAATTTTGGAAGGTTGATGTAGTTCTTATAGGTGTGTTGATGTAGTTCTTAGAGGTGTTAGCTTTGAAGAACTGGAACATTTTGTAGTATTTGGAATTGGCCTTGCTGACTATGCTTTACATTAAGATTTTTTTTATTTTGAGGGAATGATCTACATTAATTATGAAGGTATTCTTTCTAGTTTGTTTTATAGTATAGTTATGGTTGATGTCCAATTTGATGTATTTATCCTAACAATTTTAAATAAATTGAGGATTTTAGTAAGTAGAAAAGAGTGTAATAATGAAGTTGACAATAAATAAAGACGCATTGTAATACAGGTTAATGAAATCCCCTTCCAACATTACAAGGGCAATTATTCAAAGCGAATTAGTAAGAAAAACAAAAACGCAAGAACGAAATGAAAATGCTAGAACAAATGCGTTCACCATCCTCATGACTTGGCAGCAAGACCAGCCTTGAGCTTTTGAATGGTGGCTACATCAGTATTAAAAGAAATAGCCAAGACATTGTCGTCGATCCCGGTGGTAAACAGAGTGTTGGGGAGTGATACAGTTCCTGCATTTGCACTTCCAAAAGCAGAAATTGCTAGTGCTGGGTTTTGTGCATCAGCATTGTACTGGAAGTGCACAAGTCCCTTGGGGAACACAAACAGATCACCTGATTGAAGAGTCTGTGTAAAGAGGTTGTTTTTTGTGTCAATGAAACCCACTTCAAGGGTACCATCAACAAGGAAAAGGAGCTCAGCGGAACGAGGATGAGTGTGTGGTGGGTTAGTAGTGCCAGATGGGAATTCAAGAACGGCATAGGAAACACTCTGTCCATCAAGAGCAGGGAACTCAGCCAAGGTTGCCTTCAATACCTTGAAGGCTGTGGGAGGGCCGCCTCCAACAAGAACACGAAAGCCGGTGTATGTGAAGAAGTTTGCATCTACTGTTCCATTTGCAGGCAGTAGGAAATCATGAATAATGTCCGGGTCTCCAGCCATTGCCATTTGAACAATGGCAAATGAAGCAAACAGTAGTGAGAAGAATTTGAGGCTGGAAGTTCTTGAGGCCATGGTTGGAAAACCTTGATTAATCTGTGAAGTATGCTATGATATTGCACTACGGCTATAATGCTTGAGATGTTTGGGGGTATTTAAGGGCACTATTTATGGACAAGGTAAATGGATTTTTTGTATTCTTGCTGCAGGCCTATCTGATGTAAATGCAGATGAAGATTACAATGTTTCTTGTTGTAGTTGTTCTACAGTTTGTTTGTCATTTCCTGGAAAATGTCATACCAAAAAGACATAAGAACATTTGCTCATATACATTGCCACAAAATACTAAAACCAAATTATAAGCTGGAATTTGATAACCATGGCTCGATCTTGTTATTTCTAAGAGATTTTACCTTAACATTAAAAACTAAGAGCCAGACAAACGTCTTGAAGACAAACAAGTTAAGACCTTCGCCGAAACTTCTGAATTACACATTTTATATTGCTAATTAGAAATATAGAATGGAACAAAACAACACAACAAAATCTGTCTTTTTAATATTTAAGTTCCATGACTATTAATTGCTGATTGGCAGGATTTCGTTAAGCTCCCTTGTTTCTCCCAATATGTTTCAAGTTCAGATCATCTCATCCTCCAGTTACGGCCTTTTGGACTGCTCTGTAGTTTCTGATGGTGTTTAAGTTAAGTACGACTGGAAAAGTATAAGTTCTAGAGATGTCCAGGCTAGAATTAGAGTTTGTATTCAATTGACAACCAAGATTACGTGTCACAACACCCATCACGTGTCACGTTGATGCCTAACACACTTCCATCTCCGGTATGCAGCCTTCGGCTTGTTCATCCTCGGACCTTTATCAATTTGATTTTACATGAGACTGAGGAGCTGTAGGCATCATTGCATTACCTGAAGGAAGTTGAGGTTCCACCCCAAAACCAATTGGCTATGGGGGAGTAGCCCAACTCCTTATAAATCCAGGCTTGGCCCCTTAACTTTTCAATGTGGGACAAACACTCAACATTACCATGCACATGTATAGACGATAAAAAAAGGAGGGCCATAATCACAAGTTGATCACCATATGAAAGGTTATGAGAAGGCAGCTTTCCTAATGATCAAGCCAATTTTCAGTCAACCAGAGCTGGCATTTGATGCATTGTCAATGTATATACTATTTGAAAGTCAAAGTAAAATCAACTCAAGCCTTGCTAATTAACTTCACCATAGTGTCCTTAGATTGGCATTATCCAAGTTTTCCTCAATGCTATCAGAAAATAATTGTTAGACCAAATTAAAGGTTAGAAACCCTGTAAATATTTGTTCTTTTATCTTATTCATCTTCATCTACACCAAATATATATATATATATATATCAGAGTGGAATATCACGAAATCCAAATGATTCTGTCAATTTCTGGGCCCAGAGTTGATCTTGCCCCTGAGGTGGCTTTACAGGGTACCCCCGCAAACCCCTTATGTTTTATGTGTCAAACCAATTCCAAATGACTATTTATAATCCAGAGTTTAACAATTCAAAAGAAAGTGAGGTTTTTCTTCTCAATATACCACCATTAGTGGAAGTGTGATTACATGGTTGACAATAAATGAATTGCGACAAAACAATATAAATATAATACACCTTCGTGATCGTACCCTTTGAACACAGTAAGGGTAATTATTAAAACAAAATGAATGATAAATGATAATAGAACAAAAGAATGAAGAACGAAGTATTGAGCTGCTGGACTGGCTATCAACTCTATCCTCATGGCTTGGGAGCAAGACCAGCCTTGAGCTTTTGGATGGTGGCTACATCAGTCTTGAAGGATATGGCCAAGACATTGTCGTCGATAACGGTGGTGAACAAGGTGCTGGGAATTGATACATGTCCAGCATTTGCACTTCCAAAGGCAGAAATTGCTAGAGCTGGCTTTTTTGAATCAGCATTGTACTGAAAGTGCACAAGTCCCTTGGGAAACACAAACAGATCACCCACCTGAAGCGTCTGTGTAAAGAGGTTGTTTTTGGTGTCAACAAAGCCCACTTGAAGGGAACCCTGAACAAGGAAAAGCAGCTCAGCCGAGCGAGGATGAGTGTGTGGGGGGTTGGTAGTGCCAGAAGGGAATTGAAGGACAGCGTAGGAAACACTCTGCCCATTAAGAGCAGGGAACTCTGCCAAGCTTGCCTTCAATACCTTGAAGGCTGTGGGAGGAGCACCTCCAACAAGAACACGAAAGCCGGTGTATGTGAAGAAGTTTCCATCTACTCTTCCATTTGGAGGAACTACGAAGTCAGTAAGAATGTCTGGGTCTCCGGCCATTGCCATTTGAACAATGGCAAATGAAGAAATTAGTAGTGAGAAGAACTTTAGGGTGGAAGTTCTTGAGGCCATGGTTTGAGAACTTGAAGTAGTTTGTAGGAATGTATTTTGGTATTTGCTAGGATGCTTGGTAGTTGGATGAGATGTTTGGCTTCTACAAGGGCGCTATTTATATAGGGTGGGGATTGTCAAATCTAAAGGAAAGACATTGATGTTGGAATATATTATTGGTGCAGGCCTCTATCTGATGTTTAATTGGAAATGAAAACTACAATGTCTTTCTTGTTGGGGTCGCAGTTTTACAACTTTTGCTTATATATTTAACAGAGAAAATTACACTCTGTGTTATGTCTCTTACGTATATAGCTGGGCCAGATTGCCCTCAAAATACAAAGCGTGTGCACCTCACTTGACTTTTTTTAACGGCAATTTGAATGAAATAGCCTCAAATTTAACGGTAGGTGCATGATTGACAGGAGTTCGAATGCTAAATTAGTTGAAAAAATAATCACGGGGTTAAGTTTGAAAAGCGTTATAGTTCAGGAGGTAAAACGGCAAAATCTGCACTTTTGCCCATATTTGTGCTTGAGTGAGCCAAACATGTGATGAGCCCGAAATTGTGTCCAAGCAATCTTAACTGCCAAGGAATTGGATTCCTACTCAAATTAGGGTAGAAGATGACGATGATGTAATTGTAAATTGTAATCAATCTGAGAAGAAAAGAGAAGAGTCCTCGCTACAATTATCACAACTGATAACAACTGATCACATTGGCCCCAATACCGATTCAAAACAGATTTCAATAAGAATTCCTGGGAATTTCAATTGACAACTTCTGCCACCATTACTTTTGAAGATTGCCCTGCCACACCCTTTTGTTGGTATGATTGACGATTAATTTTCAATTGACAAATGCGTTACAATATGAGTAATATTGGTAGCACCATGTGGCGATGTACACCAAAATATTACCTGTGAAAGCGAGAGTGGTGTTGTATACACATGCTGTATGTAAGAATTTGTCATAATAGTCTCCTCCCTGTCCACATTTTTTCTGAAATTAACCACAACTAGAGAAAACTCTGATAATATATATAGTTGACAAGATGAATTGTGACAAACAATGTAAACAGGTTGTGGGATACCCTTTCAACACATTATGGATAATTATTAAAAGCAAATAAGATAACAGAAATCTGAAGACATTAAACTACTGGTTATGATTTTTTCCTCATGGCTTGGGAGCAAGACCGGCCTTGAGCTTTTGAATGGTGGCTACATCAGTCTTGAAGGAGATAGCCAAGACATTGTCGTCGATGCCGGTGGTGAAGAGAGTGTTGGGGAGTGATACAGTGCCTGCATTTGCACTTCCAAAGGCAGAAACTGCTAGAGCTGGGTTTTGTGCATCAGCATTGTACTGGAAGTGCACAAGTCCCTTGGGAAACACAAACAAATCACCTGCTTGAAGAGTTTGTGTAAAAAGGTTGTTTTTTGTGTCAATGAAACCGACTTCAAGGGTACCATCAATGAGGAAAAGGAGCTCAGCGGAACGAGGATGAGTGTGTGGTGGGTTAGTAGTGCCGGATGGGAATTCGAGGACGGCATATGAAACACTCTGCCCATTAAGAGCAGGGAACTCAGCCAAGGTTGCCTTCAATACCTTGAAGGCAGTTGGAGGGTCGCCTCCAACAAGAACACGAAAGCCAGTGTAAGTGAAGTAGTTTGCATCTACTGTTCCATTTGCAGGCAGTAGGAAGTCAGAAAGAATGTCCGGGTCTCCGGCCATTGCCATTTGAACAATGGCAAAGGAAGAAATTAGTAGTGAGAAGAATCTGAGGGTGGAAGTTCTTGATGCCATGGTTGGGAAGAAATGTGTGATTCAATATCGCTATGGTGTTAGGTAGTTGGATGAGATTTTAGGGATTCACCAACTGCACTATTTATGGGGTGCAGATTGTATGAAACCCAAGGGGAAAACATTGGTGTTGGAATATATTGTTGCTGCAGGCCTTTCCGATGTCAACTGGAGATGAAGATTACAATGATAACCTTGCTGTAGCTGCAGGTTTACAGTTGTTAATTTGTAGTTTTTCTTGGAAAAGATATATACCAAGAATATTACAACTTTTGCTTATGTTCTCCCACAATTGGTATTAAAATGAAATATAATAAAGTATATTCTTTGACCCTTTTTGGATGTTCATCCATTCTGTCGAGCCATATAGGCTGGGATTCACAACATTCATTGCTGACGATAATTAATTTTGGGCACCAAAGGATATATTCCTGTTCTTGGCAACAATAAAAGGTACAATGTCACCTCCAGCGTAACTTGAAATTTGTCTTATGGCCAAACTATAGGGCGGGAGCTTGTATAGATCAAAATTAGCCGTTTCTTATTGTCTTCTCGTTCTTACAAAATGCAGAACAAAAATACATAATGGCACTCATATATTAGCATTGGAACCACTGCTTAGTGCGCGACACGTGTATCAAATTTTACAATGGGTCACGTGGATGTCACATACTGAGTAAAGATCTAGCACACTGCTAATTCATCCAACACCAATATCAGGTGTGAGGTTTCATCATAAAAGACCTCGGTGCTATCAGTAGTACTAGTGGAACCAGTCACTTTTTTGTTTTTGTCAAGTTTCCCACATGACATTTTTACATTCTTCATGACTTCATTGCCGGTGCTAGTCGTTTTATCCTTCGAAAAGGTACAAAAATGAGTGCCAAACTCTAACTCCAATAGTAATGTTAAGTGTAAATTGCAGGGCAAGAAAAACTGCACGACTTCCTAATTTCTTCTTGTCTGCAATAAAGACTTAACTACTCCCAACTTAATTAACCAAGGCCGGCCCCAATTCAGTAGAGAAGCCATTTCTCTCATGTTTTGTGAAGCCAACTTTGTTGCTGATGCTTGCCATTGGCTGAATGGGTTGCCTTCATACTAATAGACTCTTGTTTGATGTCTCAATTTCTGTCTCCAGATTATTTTTTGTTAAAGAAACTATTAGTCAGTGCTATAAAAAAAATTATGGAGCAATTTAATTTCATAGTTTACGTTATACAATTAATGTTTATCTACTACACCCTCCCACCCTTACCCCCATTTTCCCTTTTTTTTTTAGGACAAGCGAAAGACTAAACTACAGGAGAGGGGGGTTTCTCACATACACACACAACCAAGATGTCATGGGTGTTCGAATCTGAGACCTCTGGTATGCAAGTCAAGGCCTTTTGTCACTGGGCTAGACCCCGTTGGCCCCTATTTTTCCTTTTTATATCATAGTGTAGTGCCAAATTCCAGATGATTGTATAAATAAAAATTGAGTCCCACAATAGAAAAGAAAGTGAGGCTTTTTTGTACCCCAATTAACTACCATGATACAATCAAAGGAAACTCTTTGACAACAAATGAACTGAGACAAACAATTAAAAATGTAATAAAAGTTGATGCCATAACCTTTTGACACATTAAGGGTAATTATTCAAACCATTTTTTTTGTTTAACAAACAAAGGAAAAACCTGAAGAACAAACCTATTAAATTACTGGTTAATGGATAGCAATTATATCCTCATGGCTTGGCAGCAAGACCAGCCTTCAGCTTTTGAATGGTGGCTACATCTGTCTTGAAGGAGATAGCCAAGACATTGTCGTCAATGCCGGTGGCGAACAAAGTGCTGGGGATTGATACTGTTCCTGCATTTGCACTTCCAAAGGCTGAAATTGCTACAGCAGGGCTTTGTGAATCAGCATTATACTGGAAGTGGGCAAGTCCCTTAGGAAACACAAACAGATCACCTGCTTGCAGAGTCTGGGTAAAGAGGTTGTTTTTCGTGTCAACAAAACCAACTTCAAGCGTACCACCAACAAGGAAAAGGAGCTCAGCAGAGCGAGGATGAGTGTGCGGTGGGTTAGTAGTGCTGGATGGGAATTGAAGGACAGCATAAGAAACACTCTGCCCATTAAGAGCAGGGAACTCAGCCAAGGTTGCCTTCAATACCTTGAAAGCTGTGGGAGGAGGGCCTCCTCCAACAAGAACACGAAAGCCAGTGTTTGTGAAGAAGTTTCCATCTACTGTTCCATTTGGAGGAGCAATGAAGTCAGTAAGAATGTCCGGGTCTCCAGCGGTTGCCATCTGAACAATGGCAATTGAACAGATTAGTAGTGACAAGAATTTAAGGGATGAAGTCCTTGAGGCCATGGTTGAGGACTTGATTACTTTTTCAGAAATGTGGTATGAAACTATTGCTAGATATTGGGTATAGGTTGATGAGGTACATGGGCTTCTACAAGGGTAGGATTTATAGAGTGGGTTTAAGTCAAATATAAGCAAAAGGCAAATGGGAAATGAATATATTCTTGCTGCAGGCCTATGATGTCAATTGGAGATGAAAACAATAATGCTTTGCTTTCTTGTTGTAGTTCCAGTGTTTGTTGTTTCTCTTTGTTACTTCTCCTGCGATATTAGATTCACTTTTATACATAAAATACATTGAACTTAGACAATTACACAGATTTTTACATTGCTTAGTTATATAGACTATCTGCATGTGCCTAAGTTCTAGTAATCAGACCATGGTACAGCTTGTTGGAAAATTGGCTCGCATAAAGGATACTAATTCTTGGACCAGCGACCGGTCGCACGACATTTGCGACCGGTCGTTTTCAGGCAGAGTCGAAGTCTGGAGCGAAGTCGACTAGCGACCGGTCGCTGGCTATTTGCGACCGGTCGTTTTCAGGCAGAGTCGAGGCCTGGAGCGAAACCTTCTTGCGACCGGTCGCAAGCTACCAGCGACCGGTCGCCAGACACGTGCTGTTTCGAATATGCACTGTTTCTCAATAGTTTCTTTAGTGTGCTATCGTTTTTTTTTACCCACTTGCAAGGATATTTTAAGTCACTTCTGACTTAAATGAAAGGTGGCAAGTTGATGGGAAGCAAGGAGAGCAAATTAAGGAAAGATGTTGGCTTGTTTCAAGGTGTTCCTACCTTTATTGGGTAGCTGAACTTGTAGCTGTCATTATCAAGCCCTTTGCCTGCCCAAGGTGTGATCTACTTCAGTAAAACAAGGGCAGAACGTGGGAAGATGTGATGAGGCTTTTCTCAAGTGCAAGGGGTTGTGTATTTGAGATAGAGAGGAAGCAAGATAGCAAAGGGAGAGGCAAAGTAGCTGGAAACTAGTGAGTCAAGTAGAAGAGAGAGTTCTCAAGTGTATCAAGGTGTTGAGCAAGGGTGTGAGAGAAACAGATTGTGAGGGTAGTGTTCTAAGGGAGTTTTCAGTTGTAAACCAAAGTTGTAACCTATCTTCACTAGTGAAATTTCTCAAGGGGATCACCAAGAGGATGTAGGCAAAATTTGTCAACAACAAGGTCTAAAGGGGAGTGAGTTGGTTCTAATTCACAACACAGCTGCAGGTACATAAATATATAGTCCATGGAATCATAGACGTATATATGGATTACCCCTCTCCCACAAACTCAAAATGCCTTGGAGAGGATTTGAATTACTCTTTTTTTTTGGGTAATGAAAGCATTTGGAATTTGGATAAGAAGAACAGAAACCGAGTTGAGTGGCGTCTAAATTTAAAAACTAAATAAATAAATTTGAATTAACAAGCATCCAAATTTGAGAAAAATAAGCAAAACAATGAGAAATTGGATTGAAAGTTGTTTCTTACTTTTCAAACAAATTAAAGAACTACCAAGAAAGATACAGAATTATATAGTTGAGCACTTAAGTATTAAGATAATTGTACCTTTTCTTTCATGGACAATATTTTGAACATGAGAACTCTACTCATACTTTACCCATTCCATGTCCTTGTTCATGCAAATTATAATTTGATGCATATGCAAAAATAACTTATTCAAAAGACAAAAAGAAAAATTTATATACACGTCTCAATGCTTGAATCGAAACAATATTATTGACTGCATACGATTATATGTCTGGTGACGATGGTAAAAAAAGTGACACTACCCACTAGTTTTGGTTGCACAATAGAGGTGGTTATGACAATAGTTTTGATGAAATTTCTCTTCTTTTTTTTTTTTTTTTTGGAATTCAAATTTTTTAGGGACAGGGACAAAATTCTCCTTGTAAAAACTATTTAACAAAATTTTTACTAGTTTCCGAAGATCTTTCACGGCAGTTTTTCACACTTCCGGTGACGAAATATTTCATAGATACTTTGGTGACTAGAAGGGGATGTGGAGAATGTGAGAGTGGCATTGTATACGTACGCTGCTTGTATTTAAGAATTTCAGGTAATAATCTCCGCCTAGTTTCCTCCTTTTTTCTTTTATACTAGAGTGTAAAATTACAAAAAGTTACCAAATGATTTTCTATATGAAAATTGTGTTCAACCAGCGTAAAGGAAAGTGAGGCTTTCTTCTCAAATTAACAACAAATATTAGAGGGAAGTGTGCTCATATAGATGACAATAAATGAAATGTGACAACAAATGCAATACAGAACTTTTAACACCTTATGGGTGCTTATTCAAAGCAAGTAAAACAACACAAATAAGTACAAAGACATTAAACTACTGCTTATTAATTCTGTGATGTTGTGACTCTATCTTTATGGCTTGGCAAGACCAGCCTTGAGCTTTTGAATGGTGGCAACATCTGTCTTGAAGGAGATAGCCAAGACATTGTCGTCAATGCCGGTGGTGAACAAGGTGCTGGGGATTGATACTGTTCCTGCATTTGCACTTCCGAAGGCTGAAATTGCTAGAGCTGGGTTTTGTGAATCAGCATTGAACTGGAAGTGGGCAAGTCCCTTAGGAAACACAAACAGATCACCTGCTTGCAGAGTCTGGGTAAAGAGGTTGTTTTTTGTGTCAACAAAACCGACTTCAAGGGTACCGTCAACAAGGAAAAGGAGCTCAGCAGAGCGAGGATGAGTGTGCGGTGGGTTAGTAGTGCCGGATGGGAATTGAAGGACGGCATAAGAAACACTCTGCCCATTAAGAGCAGGGAACTCAGCCAAGGTTGCCTTCAACACCGTGAAAGCTGTGGGAGGAGGGCCTCCTCCAACAAGAACACGAAAGCCAGTGTTTGTGAAGAAGTTTCCATCTACTGTTCCATTTGGAGGAGCAATGAAGTCAGTAATAATGTCCGGGTCTCCAGCCGTCGCCATCTGAACAATTGCAATCGAACAGATTAGCAGTGAGAAGAATTTGAGGCTAGAAGTCCTTGAGGCCATGGTTGGAAAAACTTGATGAATTTGTAGAATTGTGCAAGGTATTGCGATAAAATTGGTAGGTTATGAGATGTTTATGCTTCTACAAGGACAATATTTGTAGGGTGAGGGTTATGTGAAATCTAAAGAAAACTCAAGGCAATGGAGTTCGGATATATTAATGTATTCCTGCAGGCCTAGCACCTGATGTGAACTGGAGATGAAGATTACTATGTAATGTTTCCTTGTTTTAGTTGCCGTTTTATAGCTGCTTATTTGTTATATTTCTTGAAAACGAAACCAAGAAATGTTACAACTTTTGCTTATCTTCATCAACTGATCAACATTAAATATTAAGATGTAATATTAAAATAGAAGTATATTCTTGGACCTTGTTCTTTCTTGGATGTTCATCTACTTGACTGAAAATATGGCCTTTGTTCATTACATTTGATGTTGACTAGTTTCCAGCAAAAGATTATTATTAAATTTTTGTACTGATACAAGGCTAGCTAAAACTTATTGTGCATAAACATGAAACAAAAGGGCTTTTCGGCCTTTTCTTATTGGCTTATTGCCATTGTTCCTTGTCCATAAAGATTGCATACAATCTCCATTTCTAGCGCAGCACAGTGCTGGAGAAAAATTAATAGAAAACTGCAGGGGAAGAAAAGCAGAGGAACAAACATGATGACAAAACAGATCAAGATTAAATAGAACAAAATGGCATATGTAATGTCTGTTCAATTAAGGTCAATGATTATTAAACTGCTGCCCCGAACAAGTATATGAAACATGATATAGAGGAAGTCTAGTAGGTGGAGAGTTTTATCACAAAAAGCCTCGCTGATATTAATAGTGAAACCACTCATTATATATTGTATTTTATATTTTTAAGTTTTCGACGTGGGACTTTACATTCTTAAAACAACTCTTCGGAATTGTGGGAGCAAATTTCCTCCCACGAGAATATTCGCCCAAGATTCCTTCGTCTTCTCCGCTTCCTTTTCTCCCTGCAAAATAGATCGGAGTAAAAGGACCACACCCGAGGGGTGTTGGCCAAAGGCCCTCTGATGCCTAAGTTAGGTTAGGTGTTTCAAGGAAAACCGGGTGGCCGGAGCCGTGTGTGGTGGCCGGAGCCTTGTGTGAGAGAGAGAAAGAACATGAAGGGAGAAGGGTTTATGAGAAATAATTTATGCGGAGTTTCCGTAGGAATTCAGACGTACCTCAATCCTCGTGTGTAGCCAATATTTATAGATAGTCTCAGAGGCTTTAATTTGGCGAGGTTGGTGGGGTTGGTGTGGTTGGTGGGGTTTGTGTATTTAGGGGTTAGGGATTTAATCAAATCCCTAATTAAGACAAAAATCAAAGACATCTAATTTGAATCAAATGACCTCCTAATTAATTCAGATAACTCCCAATTAGGTTTGGTAACCCCAAATTAGGTCAAATAATTCCCAAATTGATTGGCCTAATTATTTGACCTAAAATGAGATAATTTGCTTCCACAATGCCCTTGGATGAATCCCATGGAGTTTAGGATGCGACTAGGCAAACTCATCCAAATTGAATTCGGGTGAAGTTTATTTATTTATTTTTAACTCTGACCACAACTAGAGGAAAGTTTTATTATATTGTCTGACAATAAGTGAAATATGACAAACATTGTAATACATGTTGATGATGACATACCCTTTCAACACATTTTGGGTAATTATTCAAAATGAAAAATAAGAAAAACGGGAGAGTACAAAGATATATAATAAACTAGTTGCTATCAACTACATGTTTCTACATTCCTCATGGCTTGGAAGCAAGACCAGCCTTTAGCTTCTGAATGGTAGCTACGTCGGTGTTGAAGGATATAGCCAGGACATTGTCATCAATGCCAGTGGAGAACAAAGCGCCGGGAACTGATACTGCTCCTGCACTTGCACTTCCAAAGGTAGCAATTGCTAGAGCTGGCTTTTGTGAATCAGCGTTGTACTGAAAGTGCAAAAGTCCCTTATAGGAAAAACAAACAAATCACCTGGTCGAAGCGTCTGTGTAAAGAGGTTATTTTTTGTGTCAACGAAACCAACTTCAAGGGTGTCATACACAAGTAAAAGCAGTTCAGCAGCGCAAGGATGAGTGTGTGGTGGGTTCACAGTGCCAGATGGGAATTGAATGACGGCATATGAAACACTCTGCCCATTAAGAGCAGGGAACTCTACTAAGCTCGCCTTCAACACCTTCAAGGCTGCAGGAGGGCCTCCTCCAACAACTACATGAAAGCCAGTGTATGTGAAGAAGTTTGCATCTACTGTTCCGTTCGGAGGCGCTATGAAGTTGGTAAGAATGTCAGGGTCTCCTGCCATTTCCATTTGAACAATGGCAAATGAAGAAAATAATTGTGAGAAAAATTTGAGGCTGGAAGTTCTGGAGGGCATGGTTAGAAACGTTGAAGAATATAAAGTCACACATCGGAAACTTGACTAAATAAATTACAACTTATAAGAAGTGGTTTCACTCTTAATAATATCGAGGCCTTATAAAACCTCACACCTGCTAAACAGGTGGTTAAATTGGGGACAATATCGATGTTGCTAGTGGTGGGCCACATGCTCGTCTCTCTAAAATTTAACATGGTGTCAAAGCAATCAATCCTAGGTTGTCTCTAAGCCCGTGAATCATACCCTCAAATTCAAACTCAAACCCTAAATCAAATTCTTTACCTCTCAAATCAAATCCTCTTATCAAACTCCTTATACACATACCTCTCAAATCAAATTCATACATCAAATTCCTCAAATTCTCAAATCAACTCCTTAACCACAAACACACACTCATATCAAATCTTACTTCCGCGGCGATGTCAGGACCCCATACAATTCTCTCCCTCCTTGCAGACTGATAGAAGCATGAGGTCAGTCATGCTGAACCAGCTACCCAGGCTCGTGCCAAAGGTTCTGCTTTTCATATGTCCTCTCCAAAGCCCACATGGATTTTTAACTCAGGTGCTACGGATCACATGACCTTTGATCTTGGCCAACTTATTAGTCGCAAACTATTCACTCAGTCGTTGGTGTCTAATGCTAATAGTACCCCATCCCCTGTGGTTTGGGAGGGCTCTGTATCTTTCTTTAACTCCATACATCTGGATTCTGTATTGATTGTTCCATCCTTGTACCATAACTTGTTTTCTGTTGCACAACTTACTAATACTATGGGGTGTACTGTAACATTTTGGCCGAATCATTGTGTTTTTTAGGACATCCTCATAAGGAAGACGATTGGTTGTGGCATTAGGTGGGGCAAACTCTACTAATTGGACTGGGCACCAGATAGTGAGACCAAGGTTGGTCAAGCTTTCACAACAAGTGGAGCTAGTTCTGAGAGGCAAAGAGACAAAGTTTGGTTATGGCATAAACGTCTTGGGCATGCCTTGTTCGGTTATCTGAAGAAGTTGTTTCCATCATTATTTTCCAATTTTGATGTTTCCAGCTTCCAGTGTGATACGTGTGAATTGGCTAAGAGCCATCCTGTTCTGTTCCCATTAAATACAAATAAAAGTTTGGTTCCCTTCTTCCTTATTCATTCCGATGTTTGGGGGCCTGCTCAAATCACTATTCCGGCTGGAGCTCGATGGTTTGTCACTTTCATTGATGACTGCACCCGAATGACCTGGGTTACCCTTCTCAAAACCAAAGGGGAAGTCAGTTAACGTTTCAATAGTTTCATAAAATAGTGGTGACTCAGTTTCATGCCCAAATCCTAGTTCTCCGTTCTGACAATGGCGGAGAATTTCTTAATCATGATCTCAAAAAATTCTTACAGGATCAACGCTCGTGTCCATATACTCCCCAACAAAAAGGGGTGGCTGAGCGAAAGAACTGACATTTATTGGAAGTCGTTCATGCACCTTTATTTGGTGTCAACATGCCTCGATCTTTTTAGGGGAAGGTCGTCCTCTCTGCAGCTTACCTTATAAATAGGATTCCCTTAAGTATCTTGAATTTCCAAACTCATCTTCAAACACTTCACCACCATCTCCAAATACCTCCTACCCCAAACCTTGAACCACAAATTTTCGGTTGTGTTGTATTCGTATACTTACATGATCACCAACGCAACAAATTGAATCCCCACGCAAAAAAGTGTGTTTTCATTGGTTATGCCCTTCATCAGAAAAGCTATCGATGTTATCACTCTCCAAGTTAGAAAGTCTATACCTTCATGGATGTAGTGTTCCGAGAACATGACGTATATTTTTCAGAAGCACATGAGGAGAATCTAGAGCCAAACACACTGATTTTTTTGGACTTTTTCACAACGGAAGAGACTCGGCATCAAAGCAATCAGTTGCCCCTCCAAAACGACCGGTCGCATCCCTTTATCAATGCATAGGAGGCGTCTCTGCCTCAAAGCGACCAGTTGCCTTTCCTACACGACTAGTCACCCCTCTTTATTCCTGCACAGGTGAAGCCATTGTGTCAATACGACCGGTCGCTCTGCCTAAACGATCGGTCCCTTTGTCCTCCTTTGCCGAACATTGAGCCTATGTGTCAAAACAACCGGTCGCCAGTGGAAAATGACCGGTCGGCTCCACGCTACCAAAATCAGGATGAGGAAGTTGAACTATTTTCTGAGATTTTTCCCGCTCTAGACCGGCCTTCAACTCTAATACCACACCAATCACCTTCTAAGGAAGTCATTCAGATAACATTTCCCAGTAAAACTGATAACACTAATGAAATATACCATGATGATTTGATTTCAAAAAGCATAAAGAATGCAGATACCCATATATACCAACTTCCAGAAAGGAAGAACCATGGTAAACCTCGAGTACAATATGAAGCAAATCTTAAAGCCAAAGGAAAATACTCAATCAATAATTATATATCTCTAAGCAGATTATCAGAGTCACATGTACACTTTGTGAAGCAGTTGGCTGATATCTCTGTCCCTCATAGTGTGACTGAAGCATTAGAAGACTCAAAATAGAAAGAAACCATGAATGAAAAAATGTGAGCTCTCCAAAAGAATACCACATGGAAGCTCGTACCTTTACCTCACAAAAAAAACGGTGGGATGCAAGTGAATCTATACTGTGAAACTCAAAGCAGAAGGATCCATTGAAAGATATAAAGCTAGATTGGTTGCGAAGGGGTACACACAGAGATATAGGGTGGACTACTAAGAGACCTTTATTCTAGTAGCCAAGATCAACACTATTAGAGTCCTACTGTCTCTAGTAGCAAATCTAGATTGGCCAATACATCAATTAGATGTTAAAACGCCTTCTTACATGGAGACTTAGAAGAATAGGTATACATGGATTTACCACCATGATGTAATTTAGCTCCTGACAATAAAAATCAAGTTTGCAAGCTCAGAAAGTCATTGTATAGATTAAAACAATCTCCCAGGGCATGGTTTGGCAGATTTACTAAGTCCATGAAGAATTTTGGATACACTCAAAGTAATTCAGACCACACCTTGTTCTTGAAGCATGATGGAGGAAAAATCACTACATTAATTGTTTATGTGGATGACATGGTCGTAACTGGGAACAACACAGGAGAGCAACAGAAGCTACAGAAGTATTTGTCTCAGGAATTTGAGATGAAGGATTTAGGTGCTTTGAAATACTTCCTCGAAATTAAAGTAGCAAGGTCAAAAACTAGTATATTTATGTCTCAAAGGAAGTATGTGATGGATCTACTCACTGAAACAGGAATGCTTGGATGTAAGCATGCTTCACACCCATTGAAATGAATCACAAGTTGTGTGAAGACATGGACCGGTTTCCAACCAATAATGAATAATACCAATGCCTTATCGGAAGGTGTTGGATAATTTGGTTTAGGGATGCTACTTTTCCTGCAAAACACCACAGAAATAATTATTAGAAAATTGTAATTTATATTGATATAGTAGATTAAATAAAATTAATGAAATTACAACAAGATACTTATCTTTTGGGATGTAGAAGATCGTTCTCCCTGATACTTGAGTAGAATAATAGTTTTAGGTTGAGGTGTGTCATTCACTGTCCTTAAGAGTAGATTTCGCCCCTCGGAGGCAATGTCTCGATGTAGCAAGGTTGTATGGCGCCCTACCCTCCAGGATACAACAACCTATGACCCTTATAAGCGTACACTCGCAATACTTGGGTCGGATGAACAACTCGAATCTTTCCCTTGATAAAAGAAAACAAATTGGAACACAAACTCAAGAATGTGGAGGGGAAAATAATGAAGAAATGTGTCAATCTAATTTCTCCCTTTTCCAGCTATTCTCAAAGGGTGTTTATAGGAGCCAAGACATTAAAAGAAATAGTAATAAAGCAACATAATTGTCTGTCCGTTTTCACAAACTTAATAGCTATAATATCACCAAATTAATGGCAAAACAAAGTAGTAATTGCAAAATAGAAATTGGTCAACAAAAACTGACGCAAATGAATTTTGAATTCAAATCTTTAAATGCCAAAGGCATTGAAAACCAATTAAGTTTGTATGAAATTGCCACACCAAAGCTTTTAGAATAAAGCTGCATAAAGACCATTAAAACAATCAATAATTATCCCAATTGAAGACTAAAATTGTTCCAACTATAACTAACGCAAATAAGCTTTTGAAATCAAAATTAATATATACAATCAAATCATAACACTCAATTCATCTAATAAATTTACAAAATAAATTCAGTTTAAACTTGTAATTAAACCACACAAAATCTGGAAACATAAAATAAATAATAAAATAAATTTTGTATTTTGAAATACTCACAAAAATTCCAACAATTGATATATTTGGCACACACAAGACGAGATATTGCATATGTTGTGAGTGTGGTTAGTCAGTTTATGCATTCACCCAGTGTTTCTCATAAGAATGCAGTTGAACGGATCTTAAGATACTTAAAGTCAACCCCTGGAAAGGGATTGATGTTCTCAAAGAATGAAAATCTTGAAGTTTTTGGATATACAGATACTGATTGGGCTGGTTCCATTACAGATAGACGCTCTACATTAGGTTATTTTACATTCGTTAGAGGTAACCTAGTCACTTAGCATAGTAAAAAAACAAAATGTGGTTACTCGGTCTAGTGCAGAAGCAGAGTATCGAGAAATGGCTTAAGGAGTTTGTGAATTATAATGGATCAGAGGATTCTTGATAGAATTGGGTTTTAAACTAGAGACGCCAGTGGAGTTACATTGTGATAATAAGTTAGCTATCGATATTGCTCATAATCTAGTTTAACATGATCGAACTAAACATGTTGAGGTGGATAGACATTTCATCAAAGAAAAAATTGAGAACAAGATCATCTATCTATCCTTCGTAAAATCAGAAGATCAATTAGCGGATGTGTTAACAAAAGTTGTCTATGGACAAGTGTTTTATGACTCACTTACTAAGTTGGGCATTGGTGACGTGTATGCACTAACTTGAGGAGGAGTGTTGACGTGAGTTAACCTACTAAATCAAGGAGATTTATTTCCTAAGTTAATAAGATGATTTACTTCCTTGTTTTATATAGTTGACACATCCTTGTATAATTATGAGATATTCTCCTAATTAATTACTGTATCTATTTCCTCGTAAAACACCCTTGTAAACTCCTATATATCTCCTTATGAAAAAAAATACAATTCATCTAAAGTATTCAAACCATAATCATATTTTAGAGCATCTCCACCCACAAGGGCTAAGTCTAGGGCAAGGGCAAGCAAGGGCTGCCACTATTCACGTGAATAGTGTCAGCCTTTGCATTTTTGGTTCCACCCATGAGGGCTAAGTCTAGGGCAAGTCTAAGGCAAATACTATTCATTGTACTTTATTTCCTATTTTTTTATACTTTAAACCATTAATTTTGATAATCTTTTGTAATTAAATTTTCAGATAAGATTTTTGGTTGTCACGTGTCTATTATTTTGTGTGTGGTGTTTTTTGGAATTATGCTCGTTTTTTTTATTATGCTCTTATGTATGGTTTGTTTTGTGTGTTGTTTGCAATAAATTAAGGTGTGTTTTTAATTAATCTTTGTGTTGATGCTCAAATGTTTTTAATAAATAGTCATATTATTTAATGCGTTGTTTATTGAATAAAAAGGAAACAATACAACAAATTAAAGGATAATACAACAATACAACAAATTAAAGGATAATACAACAATACAACAAATTAAAGGATAATACAACAATACAACAAATTAAAGGATAATACAACAATACAACAAATTAAAGGATAATACAACAATACAACAAATTAAAGGATAATACAACAATACAACAAATTAAAGGATAATACAACAATACAACATATGGCAAAGGTGTTTCAATACAACCTAATGGTTTTCATCATTTAACCAATCCGTATTGCTAGGTCCGTCATCTTGAAAAAGTTTTCTTCTCATCACATCCCTTCGTCTTAGCTTCCAATAGGCCTTTGTTTCAGGAGACATATGGCTCGTATCCATGGCCATGATTTTCATCTCTTTATCATCCATGTCTTTTTCTTGTGCCTGCTGCTGTTGAATTGCAAATGCTTCCTCTCGTGCCATGTCCAATGCATCTCTTTTCAAGTCTCTCTCAATTCTTAGTGAGGTGTTCTTAGCTATTTGCTCCAATAATTGTACACATTCATTGTTCGAAGTGCCACATCTCTTGGCCTTTGCCGCCTTTCTCCCAATAGGTCTTGGCGGACGTGGAAGTGGTGACTCCGTTTCCATTGGGGAGTCCAATGGTGAATCGGTTGATGGCGAATCGTGGAGCGGCGTCTCATTCAACACAACCGGCGGACCGGTGAGAATAATTTTGAATCTCGAACAATTCTTCACAACTTCCCAACATTGGAAATGCACAAAACTTTTTTTGCCTTGCCCCATGGCACCGAACCACATTTGTGCTTGTATGATCTATTAAAAATAAATAATTGGAAGTGCAAGAAAAAAAAATTATTATGGAAGTTCATATAAACTATTTGGAAATGCAAAAATAAAATTGATTATGCAAGAAAATATAGACAAATTGGAAATGCAAAAAGAGAAAAAAAAAAGATTATGCAAGAAAAAGAAATAGAATATGCAAAAAGAAAAAAAAAATTATGCAAGAAAAAGAAATAGAATATGAAAAAAAAAAAAAAAGTTACTTGAAATTGATTAAAATGGCAAATATAAATATTTTACCTCATCGGATAGATTTTGACCGCTTCGAATGTTCTCCCTTGCTTTTGTCAAGGCATTTCTCCATTTCCCTAACTCTTTATTTTTTTATACAAATGGAAAGTAGTAGAAAAATGTGAGTTGAGAGTAAAAAATATTGGAAGGAGAAGAGTTTGTATGGAGAATTGGTGTGGAAAGTGAAAAATGTGAGTGGAGAGGAAAAAATATTGGAATGATAAGAGTTTGTATTGAGAATTGGTGTGGGAAGTGAATAATATGAGTGGAGAGTAAAAAATATTGCATGGAGAAGAAATTGTATGAAGATTTGGTGTGAAAAGTAAATAAAATGGTTAGGTATTTATAGGGAAAAAATACATAATTTTTTGGTATTTTTTTTAAAAAAATTCAGAATTTTTTCGATATTTTTTGCAATTTTTTTGGGCAAAAAAACGAGGACCGTCGGATTTCTGGAAAAAAAAGATCGGAGCGTCCCGGTTGCGACACGTGTCACATAACCGTTGGAGTTTGACAGGGCTGACGTCAGCGCGCGGAAGTCAAATTTTTTTACCGTTGGCGCGTGTAATTCACGCGCCAACAGTAAAAAAAAATTGATTTTCCTTGCGCTGACGTCAGCGTGACGCCAGCGCTGACGTCACAAAACCTGCCCTTGGGCTTGCCAGGGCTGGTGGGACCCACGCCAAACCGGGCCAAGGGCTGCTGCGCTGGAGTGACTTGGGCTGTCTCGGGGGGCTTTTTGCCTGGCTTTGTTGTGCGCGCTGGAGACTTGCCCTTGGGCTTGCCAGGGCTGGTGGGACCCACGCCAAACCGGGCCAAGGGCTGCTGCGCTGGAGTGACTTGGGCTGTCTCGGGGGGCCTTTTGCCTGGCTTTGTTGTGCGCGCTGGGGATGCTCTTAGGAAGAAAAACTTGATTAATTTGTTCAAAAATATACTAATATGCTATTGCTAGCTGTGATATGGGGTGGTTGGATGAGGTTTGGGGGCTTATAAAGGGCAATAATTGTAGAGTGTGGACTGAGTCGTATCAAAAGAGAATGCAGTTGGGTTCGAAGATACTGTTGCTGCAGGGCCTATCTGATGTCAATTGCAGATGAAGATTACAATGTCTTTCTTATTGTAGTTGCATGAAGTTCTACAGTTGTTAATTTGTTTGTTACTTCTCGTGAATAAGATACCAAGAAGGTTTTAACTTTTTCTCATCTTCATCGGCACTAGACATTAAAATAAGTAGAATAGGAGTATATGATTAGACCTCCAACTTTGTTGGATCTTCGTCCATTCGGTTGAGCATATGGTCTGGTTTCACACCTCTCTCTGCTGTGTACATTTTTTTCAAGAAAGTAGGCCCGATACATCTTCGAGCGCATGTCCTAGTTCTTGACAACAATATGAAAGGTTAAGTTATGCCTGTTCCAGCTTAACATCAAATTGGTTTTATGCCAAAACTAAGGAGACAATCTCTGTCTTGATACACAAGGCTAGGTAAAGCTATAAGTTGGCTAGGTAAAGCTATAAGTTGTCCACAAAATGTAACAGAAGGGCTTGTCAACGGTGTCATATTTTCTTATTGACTTATTGTAATTTTCCAAAAAAAAAAATAGAAGAAAGGATAAGTGAGAATTGCCGAGCAAGTGAAAGCAGAGAACCAAAACATGAAGACAGAACAGATCAAAATAAAATACAACAAAACAACCAAACGGAAATGTCTCCTCAATTAAAAGTTAATAAACCAGGTTTATTAACTGCCCGGCATGATCTCCTAATCTCCCCTTGTGAGCCAGTAAGGACTTCAACTGCTCCCAACTTAACCATGGCCTGCCCGAATTTAGTGGCGAAGCTGTTAGTACCGTTATTCGCCAAGGCGGTCACTGTGGCCTGAGTTATGGAGTCCAAAGCTAGCTCTTGGTCAATTTGAAGAATTCCTCTACGGGCTACTATCTCCTTGTAGAACGAGTTATCGACAATAAACGAACTTTGAGGGTTCTGGTCCAAATTAGTAGCATTGGTGCCTGCTGAGTTTTGAGGGCAGATACGTCTCAGCCTTTCTAGTAACGCTACATTCATGTCGGGATCAGGTTTTCCGGTGTTCTGGAAATTGTAAAGACGATCTTGGAAGAGAAAACAATGTGCCACCCCAACAGTGTGACCACCTACATCATCAAGCAGTAGGGCAGAAATTTAAGAACAAGAATATTAAGAGAGAAAAAAAACAGATGAATTATATTTTTTAGTACCAACTTACCAAGAAGATGAACCATATCAGTCATATTGAGTCCTTTTCTTGCAAATGCTGCAACTGAATCAGGCACTGATATTGAGGGAGCTGGGAGGTCAACATTTGCTGCAAGGGATATCAAGCCATCCCTTCTCCCTGTTTGAACATTGTATTGCCCTCCTCCGCTCTGAAAGTACATAATCAAATTTCAACACCATGAACTAATCAGTACAAGCTTAATTAAAATAATGAAGCTGATGTAGTTATGTTAGATTCCATATAAAATCATCAAACTCAAAATTGACACAGAGAAAAAGATAGGGTTTGCTTACCAAATAAACAACTTCTCTGGTAGCAATGGCAATGATATCAGCACAAGAGACAACTCCCCGGCATACACTTTCCACGGCAGTCTTTGCGGCGTCAATGACATCAAAACCCCGTACACTTAGATTTGGAGAAGCAGTTTTCTCGCTGGCGCTTCCATCTAATAGAATGGATGCATCGCATCCCTTTTTGAGAAATATGAAAGCATTAGCTCATGCAGTAGGAAATAAAAGAAAAATATCATCCTGTTATTTGGACCACATTACTGATCACCTTATTTTCCAACACTAGAGAAGTGAATCCCCCTCATATGAGTCCATACGGATATCATACATATTACATACGTGATAAGTAAATGTGGTTCAAATAAAATAGAGTATAAACCTTAGTTTTACTATTAAAAAAAGGAAAGACTTACATTGACAAAGCAATCGTGAAACTGCATGCGGATGAGGGCAGCAGCGATTGTCCGGTCCCTGAAAAATTTTGTCCTGACTACGCCGGCTACAATACCTTCAACATCGACAAACCGGCCGCATTTTCCCTGGTAGAATCCTACCTCCAGTGCACCGGAGCACTGGCCCGTGAAGGTCAAAAGTACGAGCCCAATTGCTACTACTACCACTGCAGCTGTGCTAGACATATTCATCTTGATCTTAACTTAATTTCAAAGACACTAATTGATGAACAATATATGCATGGAACAACAAAGCACATCTTTTCCATTTATAGGAAAGAAGGAAGCTCCCGATGGGAAACATGCTTTGGTACTTTTACAAGTGGTATGGTTTGCACATCTTCTTCTCCACTGACAACTGTTCTAAGTTGCCTCTCTAAACGTGCTGTCATGTAACAACATGTATACATTGAACAATACGTACGTATAGTGGACTGTGTACATCTAAAAGAACAGCCAAAGAATTTTCTAATATTAGATTATGAGAATTAGAAAATGGGCAAGGTCAAGGGGTAGCGTTTTCTAATCTTTAAAATCTTGGATCAGCTTCCTTGATTTATTTAATTATTACAATGTGGACTTCCATGACATGGGGGATTTTCTTTTGTGTTTATGTATCTGTGAACTCTTTTTTCTTTGCATAAGCTGAATCATCTAAAATGTCTGTGCTGATTTATTGTTTTCTTCATGATTTGCATCCTTATCTTAGTTTGGAGAGATTAATTTAGGGTAATAGAGGAGAAATTGTGTATAAGGTTTAAGATAATATGCATGCAATATTACTTGTAAATTACACATATTAAGTAAATCATGTCAAAATTACACTTAACAACGTTGTTGAATTAAAAGGTTAAAAATAAGCTAATGTCAGTTTTCAAAACCTTCACACACCCAATGAATAAAACCCTCTCTCCCAAACCCTAGTCCCCTCTCTCCCAACAAACCCTCCTAGAGCCATTTTCATTTTGAGGGGGAGGAAGCCGTTGTTCTTCCTCTCCTCTCCACTATTCTCTTCCTCCCTCTCTTCTCCCCTTATTCAGAAACAAAAGGTTTTCCCTATTTGTCTTTGTTTTGTTAAGATTATCCTAAAGCACATCTTTTCCATTTATAGGAAAGAAGGAAGCTCTCGATGGGAAACATGGTTTGGTACTATTACAAGTGGTATGGTTTGCACATCTTCTTCTCCACTGACAACTGTTTCTAAGTTGCCTCTCTAAACGTGCTGTCATGTAACAACATGTATACATTGAACAATACGTATAGTGGACTCTGTAAATTACATCTAAAAGAACAGCCGAAGAATTTTCTAATATTAGATTATGAGAATTAGAAAATGGGCGAGGTCAAGGGGTAGCGTTTTTCTAATCATTAAAATCTTGGATCAGCTGATCCTTCCTTGATTTATTTAATTATTACAATGTGGACTTTCATGACGTGGGGGATTTTCTATTGTGTTTATGTATCTGTGAACTCTTTTTTCTTTGCATAAGCTGAATCATCTAAAATGTCTGTGCTGATTTATTGTTTTCTTCATGATTTGCATCCTTATCTTAGTTTGGAGAGATTAATTTAGGGTAACAGAGGAGAAATTGTGTATAAGGTTTAAGATAATATGCATGCAATATTACTTGTAAATTACACATATTAAGTAAATCATGTCAAAATTACACTTAACAACGTTGTTGAATTAAAAGGTTAAAAATAAGCTAATGTCAGTTTTCAAAACCTTCACACACCCAATGAATAAAACCCTCTCTCCCAAACCCTAGTCCCCTCTCTCCCAACAAACCCTCCTAGAGCCATTTTCATTTTGAGGGGGAGGAAGCCGTTGTTCTTCCTCTCCTCTCCACTATTCTCTTCCTCCCTCTCTTCTCCCCTTATTCAGAAACAAAAGGTTTTCCCTATTTGTCTTTGTTTTGTTAAGATTATCCTTCAACCATCACAAGCGACTGCGTCTCGATGTCGAATCTCCATCATCATCCTTTTTGCGGTTTTTTTATGTTCGAAATAAGTCACAGAGACTCTTTGGGTTTTCTGTGTAGTTTTCACATCTCCTTTTGTGAAAGCTTTTCATATCTCTTTTGTGAGAAATTTATTTGTATTGTTAATTATGGCTTGGTTTTTTCAAGTTTTATCTTTTTTTTATTATTCTGAGTTTGCAATCTTTGTTGAGATGTCTATGTCAGAGTTTCTTCAACCATGTGTGATTGTTGGTGGAAACACACCAAATTGTCTTAATTTTGATGTTTTTTTTTTTTCCAAGTCTTAATTTTGATGTTAGACCGCTCTATTATTGTAATGGCCTTTTATAGTTAGTTTGTATTGGACCTTTATGACTAGTGACTTTTTGACTGAATTATGAATACAATTCTAAAATTTCTATAAAATAAAATGAAGAAAAGTACACCCAGTAATTATTTCCCATGACATTATTGTGTAACATAAAATTTTTGAGTGGCCGCAAATACAACGGTTACAACCCAATGAAAAACGAAACATTACTCATTGTCCTATATGCGATCTCCTACTGCCATCTGTCCACTTTGTCTTGGCCTTTCAACAACATCCCACATCCCAAAATTAGACTCGAAACGACAGTCGCTTCAACTCAAACCCTCAATCTCAGCTGTCTCGGTCCGAGCTCCGAATAGAGAGGTAAATTTGCCGAAAGATCATGGGCAAAAAGGTCAAATGGAGCTGGACCTCAGCAATTATCGGAGCGGCGTCGGCTTTAGCGACGACAGCGCTGTTGTCGTCGAAGCCCAAGGACCCAACCTTCCACCTCATCTCCATCAATCTCACCTCCTTCAAGCTCAACCTCCCAGTTCTCGACACCGACCTCATCCTCACCGTCCACGTCACCAACCCCAACATCACAGCCGTCCACTACTCCTCCACCTCCATGTCCATCTTCTACAACGGCTCGCTTCTCGGCTCGGCCGAAGTTGAAGCCGGCTCTCAGCCGCCCAAGTCATGCCAGCTGCTCCGCCTGCCTGCGCGGCTCGACGGGCTCCAGCTGGCCCACCACGCCGCTACCTTTGTTGCTGACGTGGCGAAGCGGGAGATGGTGCTCGACGCGGCTGTGGATATTGCTGGGGCGGCGAGGATTTTGTGGTGGGATCACAAGTTTAAGGTTCACGTGGATAGTCGCGTGACCGTTGATCCAGTTTTTCTTGACGTCATTGATCAGGAAAATAAGTTGGAGATGGAGATTTTTCTTGCTTGAGTTGAGTTCCCATGTTTTCAGAAATTAGAAGTGTTTTTAATTTTCTTTCTAAAGGCTTCTTGCTGGCTTTGTTGTGTGATGTAGTTGGTTGCCAAACTTGAGTAACAGAATGGTGGTATTATTGAAAATAACATAAACAATCGTTATTATCAAGGGTTTAAAATAAAAAATTTGTTTCCTGAATTTTGACCCATGTCCCAATTTGGAATCCAAACAAATATTTGTGTCACTTTAGTATTTCATTTAAATGTTAGCGTGTAATAAGTCCGGATTCGAAAGCAATATAAGTCCGAGAGCTTACTAAGGTCTTGAATTCAAAAGTTGAAAAAGAACATAGGCCGAGAGAAGGTTGATTGCTCATCCGCGCTAATTTGGTAATTTGGTTAAGTCACAACTGTTACACAATTAATCCAATGCACGAAGGCCTTGTTTGTTATTAGTTTGGTCTAAATTGGATAAGACTTGTCGTGAGTTTAGTGTATACTTAGATTAAGATTAGATTTTTTTTAATTAAAAAAAAAAATTAAGTCATATAATATTTTAATTATCAACTATTTTTACTATAATTTCACGGCCAAAAACTAATATTGAAGTATGAGAGTGAGAAAAAAAAAACATAAACATAAGAAATAAAAATAAATTAACAAAAACTAAAATTCCATTGAGCACGTTCACCCACCTCCAACCCTCCACACCTTTTACCCCTACTTATTCGGTGGCTAAATCACAAAGGCCCACCCCCAACCACCAGGGGCGGAACTAGCCCAAGGTCTGCCCTGGGCTGTAGCCTAGGGAAGGTTTTGAGGAAAAAAATATAATTAAACATATATAGCTTAATATTTTAAACTAAAAATAAATAAAAAATGTCTTTATCCTTTCACTTTCATTTATTTTTATATTACTCTATTTACTTAAGTTTATAATGTAAATAAGGAATTACCCCCCATTTGGATTCAAATAAAAATACTAGAAAATCAAATTCCCACCAAATCAAAATATGAAAAATCGGTTTTAGTGCAAAATACGATTTATGCTAAAAATGACGGCTCATTAAGTTAATATATACTTCATACTAAAATCCCATAAAATCAAGTTTTCTTATTTGATGTGTAAGGAATAAAAGCCGCCAAAAATTATCTTGAGAAAATGATTTTTCTGAAAAACCATTTTTCATACTTGGTCAATATTTTTGCATAAAATAATTTTTCATGTATGATATGAATGCATGAAAGGACCTAAGGTCAATCTAGGTAAAAAGCATTAGATGTTCAATCCACAAAGAGTTTTTAGCCTTTCAAAATTGCACCTCCACTAAAAAATTCATAAATTTTTTATATATAAATACCTAGCCATGTTCTTTACTTCTCACACCAAAAATCTGTACAATTCCTCTCCTCATATCTTATGTAAATAGTGCTTGCCTTTACTTGCAATGACAATGGATGGGAAAGCAAAATAAAAAAGGGTAGGACAATCACTATTCACGTGAATAGGGTCTGCCCTTACTTGCCATTGCCCTTTGCCATGTCAAAATGGGTGGAAGTGCTCTAACAACCTGTGCCAAAAGAAGGCCCAACGGTGTGGTCCAATAAGGTGGAGGGACAAAATTGACCCCAATATTTGGTCATCTCTCTTGGACATTACGTCTTTCAGTTAACTCTGAAAAATGATTAGGGGTGTACAAGATCCAATCCAATTCAAACCAATCCAAATTCAATCAATTTCGATGATTTGGCGGATTTGCTTATGAGAATCCAATTTAATCCAATCTAGTTAGTTTTATGGTTATTTTGCTCTTATAGGTATTTGTACTTGAAAATGTTATGAATACTTTAAGTCATTTAATATAGTTGTATAAGCAAAATAATTTTCTCTAGTATTTCATTTATATTTTACATTTATATCTATTAAAATGTTTAATATTTCATTATTGTTTTTTTTTCCATTATCAAAACCAATCATCCAATTCAATTCAATATCAATTGAATTGGGTCGGATTGAATTCAATTTAAACATTTAATATAATTGGATCGAATTGAAAAAATCACAATCCAATCTATATTGGATCAAATGCGAATTGAATTGACTAAATTGTATTGGTTTAAAACCGATGTATACCCCTAGAAATGACTACCACATAGAAATAAAAGATAAAAAATCTAACATAAGTTAGAATCAGGACTTATTACTACTACACGTCATCTTCTACTGCCACCTGTTCACTTTGTGTTGCTGCTCTTCCAAAGCTGAACTCCAAAACGACATTAAAACCACACACTCAACTCAAATCCTCTGATCTCAAATTCAACTCCTCCGCCCCATTTTCTCAGTAAATTCGTCCAAACACCATGGCCATGGGCATGAAGCTCGACTGGAGCTGGAGCTCAGCTCTGATCGGCGCGGCGTCGGCTTTAGCAACAAAGGCTCTAATCTCCTCCAAGCCCAAGGACCCAACCTTCGAAGTCGTCACAATCAAGCTCACCTCCTTCAAGCTCAACTTCCCGCTCCTCGACGCCGAGCTCATCCTCACCATCCAAGTCACCAACCCCAACGTGGTGCCCATCCAGTATTCCTCCACCACCATGTCCATCTTCTACAAGGGCGCACTTCTGGGCTCGGCAGATGTCGAAGCCGGCTCCCAGCCCGCAAAGTCGTCCCAGCTGATTCAGCTCCCGGCTCGGCTGGACGGGCTCCAGCTCGCCCACCACGCCGGTAGCTTTATCGCGGACGCGGCGAGGCGTGAGATGGTGCTTGACGCTGCCGTGGATATCGCTGGTACCGCCAAGGTTTTGTGGTGGGATCATAAGTTCAAGGTCCACGTGGATAGTCACATCACCGTTGATCCGGTTTTTCTCGATGTCATTGATCAGGAAAATAAGTCTAAGATGGACATTTCTCTTACTGGAGCTTAGAAGTTTTTTTATTTTTTATTTTTTATTTGTATGGTTTCATGGTAAGCTTAAATTATTACATCAGTGCTTCCAAAATGCAAAATGTAATGAAATTGAAGAAAGTGCTTGGTTAGTAAGTCCCTTCATTTTCTTTGTAAAATTTTAATATTAATCGGAATTTCGTTTTTGGTTAACAAAGAATCTACTTTTGCAAAAGCACGAAATCCCATGGAATAGCAAAAAGACATCCAAGTCATTACTAAAACAAACAAAGGCAGAATCATCCTATCATTGAACAAATCATCAACACAAATTAATCAGCGTAGTACGACTGTTTATACCTGATGTTTTTTTTCCCTCTGACCACACAAAGGACAAATATCGTGGCAAAGGTTCATTGAACCAAACTTTGGGCCTAGAGACGAAAGTATCCAAGCCCAAAGCGAAAAACTGAGAGTTCAGACCTAGCAAGCCCATGACTGTGGAACAACGGGATTGGTCGAGATCTCAAAAAATAAACCCCAAACTACGGCCCAAAGTAAAAGACAGTTGAATAAAGTCAAGGCCCAAAGACCATGGTTTGAAATTTCCATCCAAGCCCGAGGCAACGACTCAATTCTTAGGCCCAATTCTACGATTCACCATAGTATATATCACAACTCTAAAGTAGAGGTGTCAAACGGGACGGGCCGGCCCAGCCCGTTTAAATGAGGCACGGCACAACACGAGCACGAATATTAATGGGCCGTGCTCGGCACAGTACGAAATCTTGGGTTGGGCCGGGATCAAAAAATAGGTCTAATAGATCTGGCCGGCCCATGGCCCAACATGAACCGGCCCGACCCATGGCCTGACATGGGGCGGGCTTGGCCCGAGCCCACTTCAAGCACTGCAAGAGCCCAAGCACGTCCCAAGCCCGGCCCATTTAGCTTTTTTTTTTCTTCTCAAAAAGTCAAAATGCAATAATTTGACATCTAATGTCATTGTTTATATGTTTTTTAAAAAAAAAATCATAAACATATATTTGATGTCTTTCATTTTAGGGAAATTACTTGGGTCCTTAATTAATTAAACATATCAACTACAAATTAATTAAACAACATTGGACTTGATATCTAATCAATACATATGACATATACGCTTCTCTTATAATCAAAGCATGCTATTTCTTCACATATAAAATAATAAGTTGTTTAAAGATGAAAAGTTGAAGTGGACTTTGTGGAGTTAGACACTTTTTGCCCTCCGCCCCTTCATATTTTTTGGATGTTTGATTGATTAATGTTTTCAAATAGTTCATCATTTCTTGCCTCTAATTATATTTTTAATGTTTATAATTTGAATTATCTAGTGGAAAAAAAAATTCAAATTAAATGGGTTGGTTCTTGGGCCCGAGTATGGCAAGAGCACGGGCACGGCACGAGCCCCGCCCGGCTCGTTTCAATGTGGACATGGGCTTTGAGCGGGTCCTGGATCAATAATTTTATTAAATGGGTCGGCACGGCACAGCACGACCCGATAAATTAAATGGGTCGGCCCGGCACGGCCCGTTTGACACCTCTACTCTAAAGCTTGTTCAAAGTTATTGAGCACCATTATTGTAATCATCCATTTAGTATATCAACAAGCAGCTTTGTTCTTCAGAGTTCGTTTGAGCAACACTTGATCCATTCTCTTTCATTTAAGTCTTTGTTCCATTCCAATTCAAAGAGGACTTGAGAGATCACTTAACAGCCGAGCATCACAACACCGAGCACAATAGTTCCAAGCACTCAACACGATGTGATACAAGTAGCCTTGTTACCAAGGCTAAGAACCCAACGACCAAGAAAACGTTCCTAACTCGGCTCAAATCGCTTGATTAGTGGTCAAGACCATAGTATGAAATATCGATAATATCAACGAAATATCGAGGATATTTCGATTTTTTCAAATCACGGATATTTCGGAACATATCTATGTACATATCGTATAAATATCGACAATATCGATGATAATATTGGAAAATATTGATGTCGATAATTTTGCTCACACTTCAGCAATATTTTGTCAAAATATCAGTGTAATATCGCTAAAATATCGAAAATATCAAAAATATCGATGAAAAGGAGAAAAAATAATAAAAAAAGGAAAAAAAAAAAGGGAAAAAAGGGAGAAAAAAAACACAAAGAGGATTTGAACCCCTACCATTTACTCCTCCAACACCTTAACTACCATATCACTTATGTTTTTATGATAATATGCTAAAATATTTATATTTATATGGGTGGCATGTTAACAATTACATGCAAAACTATTTTGGAGATTTATCATTTGATGACTACTCTTCACAATACACTTGCTCTACACATAGAGATGATGAAGATAATGAAAAATTTGAACCTCATAGGAACTCTATGTGGTACTAAGTCACTCATGTATCATACCATGCAATGTATAAAGTGTAAAATATTGTAGTAAATCATTATATATAAATGATTATGGTGTGTTTAATCTTTTTTCATTAATTACTACATATTTTCTACACTCACAGTATTTGTCAGCTTAATCAACTTAAATAAGTTAAATCCATCATGCAATGCATTTCCTTCTAATTTTTTGTGATAAACTAATAGATAATTGACTAAATAAACATTCTCCAAAGTTTTAATAAAAATTTCCGAGTTTTTCTTACAATTTCCGTGGTTTTTATTCAATTTTTATCGATATCAATAATATCCCAATATTTCCATAGAAATTTCCGTATTTTTGGACTACCGATATTTCCGATATCATCGATATTTTAGACCTTGGTCAAGACCAAAGCGGTCATCATCATCTTTGTTTTCACAACCATCAAAGACTGTGAGAGCTGGCATGCTGCACAAACACCCGCACCAAGAAGAACGACTTTGTTCCCAAATCCGCTCGGCTCGTTGATTATTTTATTTGAGATAATCCACCCAAGTGCCCGAAAAGATTTAGAGGTCAACAACGGCGTAGCAAATGAGGCCTAAATAATAGAGTAGGCCTAGTTCAAGAATTTGGTATATGATACAGATTGACCTTCAAAGAGAGGCCCAAATTCAAGAGTTTGGTATGCAATACGACCGTCGGACGGTAACCCACCTAACGTAGATGGAAGGAGAGGAACGGTGGATGTTATTGTCGTTTGTTTTTTTTATACATTTCTATTTCTTGTAATCTTATTTTTGTGCATCTCACTTCCTAAGTTTTCTGTCACGTTTGAAATGGAATATTGAAGAACCAGTTGGCGTTGAAAATATACAAGTTCTGTTTCATTGCAGCTGAGTTTTTCGTGGTCAATGATACTGGGGTGGGACCTACGGATCCAAAAGATAAGAAAAGGGTTGTTCCAAAATATCTATACAAAGAATAATCTTGTCCATTAAGTGAGTATAATAATCATTTTTCACTCACCACGTCACACGAAAGGAAAGAAGCACGCCAAAACATTCTGGTCAATGGTGACACATGTAATTCTTCAATTAAACAACCCCAAGTAAGATTATCTCACCTAAATTTAGATCATCTGCCTGACATTATATGAATTTTTTTTTTTTTTATAATTGTATTTTTTGAGAGAATCTCGAGAGTACGAGGGAAATTTTATTCATCATCAAAATGAACTCGAGGGACTTAATGTCTTACCCTTATTACAAGCATTAAAGACAAGACAATCTTTAATAATATCTGGTGGCTCCTCAAACCACTTTACTCGAGAATCACAAGACAATGCACCATCTTGTTGGCTTTATGCTTAATAAACACAAAATTAAACCCATTATGGTTTGTAACTAGGGTTTTAAGATCCTGACTGTTTTTATTTTAATTACGATTACTTGAGGAAAAGGAGGAGGAAGTCTAAGTTGGAATCTATTTCAACATTGTAAAAGAAAAATACTACGAAACTATAATTAGGAAATTGATAATAACATTTCATTATCAATAAGGCTACTTTTACGGCATTTTATACTACAAGTTCATACCACTTTATATGCAATTGAAGTGACTAACTATCATTATTGTTTAATTGAATTATTTCATTTCATCATCATTTCAGTTTTATTAGGCAAGTTATGATTTTCTCTTTAAATGACCATGTTTAGACTTTAAGAAAAAGATAATCTTTGATAGGATACCATTATTTTTCTTGCATCTATGCATCCATACTTGAAGCTCCCTATATAAACTCATCTTGGCCATAGCCATAGTTTGTGACATAATTTCTAAAATTATATAAAGAAAACCTTTTCTTCTTTTTTGAGTACAAGCGATAGTCTAAATTACAAATGATGTCATGGGAGTTTGAATGTCACATCCCGGATCGGCTCCGCCGTAGCACGATATTGTCCGCTTCGGGCCCCCCCTCTCTGGTCCTCACGGTTTTGTTTCTGGGAGCTCACGACCAACTTCCCAGTGGGTCACCCATCCTGGGATTGCTCTGGCCCCCAACTCGCTTAACTTCGTAGTTCCTATGACTCCGAAGCCAGTGAGCTCCCAAAAGGCCTCGTGCTAGATGGATGCGGGTGTGCACATATAAGACACATCAACCCCTCTCCGTTGGTCGATGTGGGATCTTACATTGAACCTGAGACCTCTAGTCTGCAAATCAAGACCCTTTTTCACTAGGCTAAACTCCGTTGACGAAAACCTTTTCTTCATACAAGGTACTACGCAGTACCATTTTTGTGATGTTGATTTGCTAGGAAAAATATATTATTACAACCATTTGAATGAAGTAATGGAAATGGGACGAGTCAAATGGCTCTTGATGATTTAAATGGAGTTTTTCTTTCTAAATATGTATGCCGTCCATGTTTCCAATACATATATATTCCTTCCTTGGTCATTCGTTATGACTAATATATACTAACATGCATAAGAAGATGTCAAACTTCTTAAACCACCCCCGTTGACTAATCTTCTGTAGATTTGGCGAATGACCCATGGAGATGGTAGAGGTAGAAACAAAAAATTTAGTGAGGTTTTGGTGTTCAACTTACCAAACTAGAAGAAAGAGACGGGACCTTGTGAGAACTTGAAGAGCCAAAATTTGATACCTTGCAACATACTCTACTAATAACTTCTTTGGTTTATTCATTTAATTTTTATTTATTGTTATTTTATTTATATTCTACAAAACTTCTTATGTTCTCTAGCACGCTTGTGCTAATGGCCATTTTATTATTATTGTTATTTAGACATTTGTATTTTTTTATTATAAAATATTTGAGTATAAAAGAATATAACAGAAATATTATTTTACTCAAATGATGTGGAGTTGATGAGAGTAACTGCTTCCAGTAGTTGAGGTTCTTTTATTCGTATATTTTAATTTAATATTGTCCTATAAAGATAGGAGATTATATTATATTTTTTTCTTTTTAAATTTTAAATTTTAATAAGAAATATTATTATTTTACTCTTTTATTTTTATTTAATAATTTATTCTCAATCTTTATTATTACTCTTTTTAACCCATCAATATTCTAAACTACTCTAAAGTATGGGGAGGTGAGTCGAACACAGTTGCAAGGTGGCAAATACACCGACTTGGTCAATTGGCATAACCCACATATGCAATCTTTATAATTTATTATAGTAAATTTGGGTTTTTCCCTTTAAATTCATTTTTCCTTACCTACAGCCTATCCTTTTATTTTTCTATAAATTAAACCCAATTTTTATAAGTAAAACCCAATGACTAGGATCCACCTAAGCAAGTTACCTAATCAAGCTTAACATATTAAATGTTATATTTTTTCAATTCCTAAATTACCATAATTGCATTTTAACGTTTTTTTTTTCCAACAAATTGTTTGCTATTCAATGTCATAATGGTGTTTCAATTTTGCATAAGTTTTGTGGGTCAGTTTTATTTATTTATTTTATATATAATTAAAACTTGGTGTGTAATTAGTGTCGTATGTTTTTGAAATTGAAATTTTAAATTTTTTACTTTTTAAGAGTTCTCCCCGTATATGAGTAACACCTTGTGGGTACACTACAAATTTTACTTCAACGATTCGAACTGGTTTACTTTTCAACTCTTCGTTCATAGATTATCCTTACAAAATAATTAGACAAATTAAAAATCATTTAGTTATCTAGTTGTGACTAAAAAAATAAATGAACACGATACTTCAAGAAAATACTAAAATGACAATCATATCTAATTGAGTGATTAAATGAGTTTGGATTCGCGGGATGTTTTGTATAGGTGATTTTGGAACCAATAAGTGCCCGTTTGGCATTGCTTATTTGGGGTGATAAAGAGTGCCTTCTCAATCGATGAACGGAATGAGCCAAAAATGAGCTCTTAAAATTTACTGAATTCATTTGTGGTGATGATTGGAGGAGATTTAGTTGATGTAGTTCAACAAAGTACGCAAATGAAAGCCTTTGAGGCGATAAGACTAGTTTTTCTATAAACAAGAATTGCTCCTTGTCAACACGTCCACCTCACCTCTCAAGGAGGAATTACGTGAGCCGTCCATCTCAAAACCCAAATTCCTGCAGTGCAGCCAGCCATTCCCACTACACCACTAGATAGAAGCAAAACGGTGTGGTGAGAGTTAATTAAAACCTACCTGTAGAAATTAGTACTCTAAAGTTAAATTAATTTTCATTAATTACATTAATTAATGCTCGGCCCAACCGTATTCATTCGGTTTATGACTTCGCACCGAAATACAACTCTCTTCCTCTCTGTCTCTGTTGCTTGCTTTTCTTGTTCAACGCCACCAAAACCAGTCACAAAAAACCCAAATAAAAAAAAAGGACATATTTATTTCAGTTAATGATTCTCACGTCCCACATTGCTCATTGCTCAAAGACCCTTTCTTCCCTTTCAATCCAAACTCTCTCTCTCTCTCTGTGTAAAAGCTTCAACAACACCAAAGGCTTTTTCTAGCATTTGTTTTTGATTTTCTTGTTTTCTTAAAGCAAAGAAGTAATCTTGAAAACGCTTTCTTTGCTTTTTTTAATCAATCAAGAAAAAGGTTGCTTTCATAGCCAGCCATGACTGAGGTCCTCCATTCCCCTTCCCATTTCTGCTCTTCCCCAAGAGCCGGCTCCTCTTCTTCTTCTTCTTCTCCTCCTCCTTCTAATTCTTCTTCTGTTTCGTTATCGTGCGCACCCCCATCTTCTTTATCCTACGCGCCCCACCCTAGCGAAGAAGAAGATTGCGAGTCTGCGGTGACTGACTGTGAGGTGAAGGACCGTGACAAGCAGAGAAGGGAACAGCTTTCTCTCTTGGCATTGCTTGTAACCTTTTTCAGGAAATCTTTGATTACTTGCAAGAGTGATAGGAGGGAGCTTTGCGCTATGGAGATCGGCTGGCCAACCAATGTGCGCCACGTGGCGCATGTCACCTTTGATAGGTTCAATGGGTTCTTGGGTTTGCCTGTGGAGTTTGAACCTGAAGTCCCCAGGAGGGCTCCTAGTGCAAGGTAACTTTTTTTTTTTTTTTTTTGGGTCAGGGGGAATGTTCCGCTGTGATTTTGTGTGAAATGGGAATGGGGGTTTTGTATTGTTATGTTATG
>NW_018922534.1:43796-56184 GCF_002207925.1 Prunus avium
AACCTGAAGTCCCCAGGAGGGCTCCTAGGGCAAAGTAACTTTTTTTTTTTTTTTTTTGGGTCAGGGTGAATGTTCCGCTGTGATTTTGTGTGAAATGTGAATGTGGGTTTTGTATTGTTATGTTATGTTTGGTGTTTATTGGGTTTACCCAATTTATGTAATTGAGAAAGTTTTCGTTTTGATTGATGGGTTTTGGTTGCATTGAGTTGTGGAATTGCTGTGAATTTTCTGTCTACAATAACTGGTGTAATTATTTTCCCTGAATAGGTTTTTACATTGCATTTCTTGAGTTCAATTAGTGCATGTGTTTCTGCGATTCAATATTTCTGGTTGTGAGGTTACAGATGATTTCAAGTTTTTTTTTGTCCTGATATATGTTCTATCAACTTCCTTGGTTTGGCCTAGTTATGACATGATTAAAAGTGTTATTTCTTTTTGTCTACCTTCCCAATGGGATGGAGTAGTGCCTTTAATCTAGCAAGGGCAAGGATCAGTTTATGAGCCACGTCTTTGACAATTGCAAATTTCATCATATTCCTCATCATCACAGATGAATGAAATTAATTTGCACTTTTACAAACTTGTTTACAACATTAGATCAGATCCACTATTTGTTCCTCAAAAACACAAAGCCTGGTAGTTTTTGTGATAACAGTTTTTGTTTCGTGACAAAAAAAAAATCGTGTGTCATTTAATTGCTATAATTTCTGCCTCTCTTGATTTTGATTATCTTAATATGTAGTACAACTGTTTTTGGAGTATCCACGGAGTCCATGCAGTTGTCATACGACTCTAGAGGGAATAGTGTGCCAACAATTCTCTTGCTTATGCAAGGACGGTTATATGCTGAAGGAGGCCTTCAGGTATACTGCATTTCCCTTCTCTCTGTGCATTCTATGTTCACGTGATGAATAATGATTTCCAATGCTGACATAAATTTTTGCTACACAATCCTAATACTTAAGAATTAACTTAAGTCCGTAATTCTGATTCATTGTATTGTCTGTGTGATATGGGGTGGTTCTGCTTCCACATTTTTGGTTATAAAGATGTTGACTTTATTGTCCCTGACATTTTCTCAAATTGTAAAACTATAAATGTAGGCAGAAGGGATTTTCAGAATTAACGCAGAAAACAGTCAAGAGGAGCATGTAAGGGACCAATTAAATAGGGGAGATGTACCAGAAGGCATCGATATACACTGTTTGGCAGGTTTGATCAAGGTAGGTCATTATAATTTATGATTGATACTTTTTGTCTTGCATTATATTTGGCATATGCTTGTTCACATGAAATATGTGAAGGTAACCTGAGTGATGAATGATGATAGTGATACAGGGGACTCTGCCTCTCTACTTCCTCACAATTTTCTTGCTTGACTTGATTGTCGGAGGTTGTTGGCTGACACCACACTGCCCCCATCTCTGATTTTACTTTTCCCTTGATTTCATGGCCTGTTTGTTTTTTTAATTCTTTTTTCCGGATATAATTTCATGGCATGTTCAAGGCACAAGTGTTGCATGAAAAGCATGAGACTTTTCATCTGATTTTTGGCATCAACATGTATAAGGGTAAATGTGCACCCATTGGTTTGTGTCAGAGATAATTTTGAAATTTGCATATTTGACATTGCTTTGAATTTAGTTTCCAAAGTAATGGCCTGGTGATGATGGCACTGAGAATGATTATTAACTATTTTCAGACTTTTATCCTTGTTTACGAGGGAGTTAATAAGTGATTTAATTTGACTAGGTAATTAATTATGGGATTTCATTTAATGGGATTTTCAGACTGGCTCTATAAATTCCAAGTCAGGGACTTTGTGTGAGAGTGTGTCAAGGAGAATGTAAAGAGGGGGATTTGGTGAAGTCAGAATTAGGTTCATGACCTAGGAAAGGAGGAGAATTTGGTGTGGGCTGTGCAGCAAATCTGACTAAGAGGAATGTGACTTTGTTAGGGAAGTGATTGTGGATCTTTCCTTAGGAGAGAAATCCGTTTGGCATACTGTCATTTCAAAGTAGATATGGTCCTGGCACTAACAGGTGAGATTCCAATAAGGTGTTGAGAATCTCTTGTAGGAGCCCTTAGAGAAACATTTCACAGGGAATTGATTCGTTTTCTGAAATCCTTTGTCTCATTGTGGAGAATGGGTTTAGGGAAGATAAATGGGCTGGGGAATTTCCTTTGTATTTCTGTGCCTCAATTGACTGTTTTCTGTTCACAATGTGTCAATTGCTAACTTTATAGTAAGTTCTATCCAAGAAGAAAAAACCACATAGGCCCATGCCAAAAGAACATAATGAACTCAACTACGGCATGACACAAGCACAAATGTGCCACAATCGAGGATGGAACAACACGGGGTACAAGTGAGCATGATCTTTCTTTTATTGAGGCACCCTTGAGCCTCCTTTGTTGTGCTTGTATCAACTCCAGGTGTAATTGATGCATTGTCAACATCCTTTGTACCTTTTGATCAACAAAAAATGGGAGTGCTTGAAAATGTTCTTCAAGTTTAGGTAGTTGCAGTATCACATGTCCATTTTAACTCGCAAGAGTCAAGTTCCTGTAGTAGGAGTCCAGGGAAGAATGGTGAAGATCCTACAAAGAATTATTACTACAGTCTTCTATCCTATTTAGGGGTTTGATTACAGAGTAAATTAAGGATTTTACTAGTGATTTAATTTTTTTACAATTTTGACTAAGGAATTTGATTTTGACGGAGGTTTACAAATAGGTTATGATTCAACTTGAATTACAGGATAATGAAATCATATTGGCTTGGCTCCCTCTTGTTCGTCTCTTCCTTTCTTCTGTTTTCCTCATCTTTGTGCTCTCTATATCTTCTCTCCCACTTCCCTTTCTACTAAGGTCCAGAGTTTCGTTTGCAAATCCAAAACTTGTTGGATTTGCAAATACTCCTTTCCTTTCATTTGCTCATACATTTTTTAATCATTACATTTCATCATGTCATTTATTTTACAAGTCGAACTTTGTTATTCAGTAACCTTTTCTCATGGTGCACGTATCTGAGGATTTTCTTGTGAAGCCTATTCTGGATTTTGGTGAAAATGCTAGGACTTATGGGTTTCCTTGACTTGAGTGTTCATCTTTATTCCTTTTCGTGTGGTTGTGAGTATCATGTGTATGCATCCATGATCCATGTGAGCACCCATTAGAATAGAATGCTTTCTTGTTGTTTACCTCATCTTGCATCGTCTTGATTCTTGATACATATTCAACTGATGTGTAATTTGGTTATTTAGGCTTGGTTTAGGGAACTCCCAGCTGGGGTTCTGGATTCTCTATCCCCTGAGCAGGTAATGCGATGCCAGACAGAAGAGGACTGTTCGCAGCTTGTGAGGCTTCTACCTCCCACTGAAGTTTCTCTACTGGATTGGGCCATCAACCTTATGGCTGATGTTGTCGAACAGGAACATCTGAACAAGATGAATGCACGCAACATAGCCATGGTTTTTGCACCAAACATGACGCAGGTTTGTTTTTATAGTTTTTCTGTTCTCGCTTTTTTCTCCTTTCCCCTGAAGAGTGCATCTTCCATACCGATATCAGTGGCAAGCATAGTTACTATTTCTTCTGAAAGATCACATGTTAATTTTCTGATAACCCAATCGCTGATTTGAATACATGCTTTCACTGCATGTATGAGTATTTTTTTTGTTTCTTTAGTTTAGTGTATATATAGCTTTTTAATTTCCAGCGAAGGTCTCATTCTCCTTTTGTTCAAGGGTTGAAGCGGCATGTCATATGCTGTATACTAGATTCTGTACTATATTACATACAAAGGGATACAGGCTACAGCATCAGTGGGGCACCTCCCACCCCCCCTCTGGTTTGGGATCCTTGAAGTTTCCAACCATAGAAAAATCATTAAATGATTTCTGACTATGTTTGCTATCATTGCCATATTTTGACTCTGTTTTTGGGTTCAGATGGCAGATCCTTTGACTGCATTGATGTACGCAGTCCAAGTGATGAACTTCCTCAAAATGCTTATTTTGAAGACACTGCGAGAAAGGAAGGATTCTGTGGTAGAGCCTCCTGTGTGCTATGAAGAACCTTCAGATGAGCATGGACACCAGAGCCCTTCACAGGCCTGCAGGGAAGATACTGGCAAAGATAATGAAGAGAAAGAGCAATCGTTGATTACTGAAGAACCTATACTGGGAAGTTCATCTAACTCTAACCATGTCAATAATCTAACTAATAGAGAGGCTAGCAGTTCAATAAGCTTGGTTGATGGCGATGGGTGTTGTGATACTGCTGCGCAAGTTGACAGCATAACAGCGGAAATTCAAGGCGAATCTGCAAAGAACAAACCTGGTGAATCGAGTATCTCGAATTTCAAAATGGGGCCTAAAAGCACAAGTGATCACCAGCCTGTGGTATGGGGAACAGGGCCTGTTGAGAAGAATAAGGGTATCAGCAATCTGAGTCGCATAGATTCAAGGATGGAGCGGATTGAAGCCTGGCGGTGAAGAAAGCTAAAGCTCTATCCAGTTTGATCTTTAACTGAATATATGGCATTGTGTGAATATAAGTTTGATTGATTTGCAAGATTGTGGGAAGAGTTTGTGAATTGTTGATGTATGTTTTCTGTCTGGCTGTGTGGTCTGCTTAACCTGTTCTTATTTCATGGATGACACTCTGATAGTATCTATCACTAACACTGTTATTGGAGTTCCATTGTGTTTCTGATGTATGCATGATTAAACTTTCATTTTACTTTTGTTGATGTTACTTGTGGATCCGCAGTTACTTTCCTTACACGCCAAGATTCCTATATTTAATGTAATTGATTTACTTCAATTCCTAATTCTATTTACCCGCAGTTACTCTCATTTTGTCACTGGAAACTGAATTCTGAAATCCCTAGTCTCATTTCAAAAACTATGCCGGAAGATAAGGGCGCTAACATCAGAGTTATGACAGCATAAGTAGTCCGTGCACCTGTGGACGATTGTGGGCCATTACTGTATTGTATGACTCCTTAACATTATCCGTCATTCATTCACAGTCGACGAAAAACAAATGGTATTTAATTTGCTTTGTCTGGAATGTGTAAATGAGAAGGGTGACCACAAATGTATATAGCCAGTGAACAATACACATCACGTGGAAAGAAAATCATACCAGGACGACATAAAATCTACCCCATTATGGAACTCTCGAGAACTCTAGTTGCTACTTTCTTGAGAAGTATAGTCTGCATCAAATAAACATCAACGGCTTGGAGATGGTTGTCTATAGTTAGATGAGCCATCATTATTGCGTGATGGGAGCCAAACATTGTCATAAAAAAGTTGTGGCCACCATAAGGAACCATTGGCATATTCCTCATCTTCATGCCCCTTGAAAATCACCAGCTCTTGGCTGTGGCTCATCCAGCTAGCTAAACCGTCTTGATTGAAGGCCGGCCATGACATCTAAAATATTTTATGATCGCGACTGGTGAACTGGTTCTTGCCCGTTTGGATTGGGTTAAAAATAGTTTAAGTTGTAGTAAAGTTCAATCTAATTAGTATCTTGTTGATTTTTTTGTTGGTGAGTCCTTATTTAGTTAGGATTTTAGTTCCTTACTATATTAGGATTTTGGTTACTTACCTGTTTATGGTTCATTTGTGAGTGATTCTGAATAGGCCAAAATCACTTCTGGGGAGAGGCACCTCCCACGTACTTCTCCATATAATCACTTTAAGTGATTCTTGTGAGAAGCACCTCCCATGTAATTCTCCATAAAATCACTTAAAGCCACTTAAAGTGATTATATGGAGAAATTCTCCATAGAAGTGATTTTATGAATAATTACATGGGAGGGGACGAAAAGGATCTGTTTCTCTTTTCTATGAAGATATTGCTTATTCCTTGACTCTGACGACCCCTTCTCTTCAGGGGGAGAGGGGAGTGAAGAAGTTGTGTCTGCGCGAATTAGGTAAAGTAGATATGGATGAATTCTCCTTCACTTTGGCTGATGTTGTCTTTGTTGTTATCGCGGTCTCTGTTGCCGCCATTGACGTTGTCTTTGCTTGCTTCGCTTTTTGTTACTGTGGTCATCACCATTGATGTTGCTATGGCGGTGTCCTTTGCCTTTTCTTTGTCTTTATTTGCCCTTACTTTGCCTTGCCTTTACCATACCACCGCCTCTTGGCACCGCGACAACCCAACATGACTGTATTCACTTACTCTCTATGTTTTTCAATCCCTTATTTTATATCTTTGCACTTTATCCTGTCTGCACATGGCTCCTTTAAAACTTCTCTCCCTATCTTTCTTTGAACAAGAGGTAATTAGAGTGGGTTTCTCATTCTTTAATAACTTAAGTTTTTGAGGCTAGTGTTCTCTAACAGTAACAACTAAATCTACGAATTAGAGGTAACATGTTGTGGCAATTTAGATTTTTCGTCTTCGAGAGAAAATATAGAGATGACATGTTGTGGTATATATTTTTCTTCAAAGATTCGTTACAAATCAACATGATATTCACTCATAAGAACATGGGCAGCAGCTTAGGACAGGGACAGTGACAGAACAATCTCATCCACGTCTCGCACATCAATACCCTTATCATTTATGAGGAAATTTCTTATGTCTCATATATGAAATTACAACATTCGTATGTGAACAAATATAATTTAAGACAAATCCTACTGATTTGATGTATGACGCATACAATTTAAAGTCTAGATTCATCTGGTTGATTTAACATAAAGTTCATAGTCAATGAGTTCTAGCCTAGTGAAAAAACAAAAAACATTAACTTGCAAACCAGTAGTCTCAAGTTCAAACCTCCATACACCTTGGTAGTGTGTGTGTGCGTGCGAGAAACCCCCCTTACTCGCTTGTATTCAAAACATCAAAGTTTATAATAGAAATGTGGGTTCATATTTGAAATCCATCCTTTTTAAATTCGAACGGATGAATTTAGATTTGAAATTTCAGTGCAAATTGTTTAATTGAACCTTAAAAATATTAATCTTTTATGTGAACAAAATCTACATGCGATGTTGCTATTTGAGGGGGAAAAAAAAGGGTGGACTTCAAATACTAAAAAAGTTTATTTTAAATTTCATTTCATTTTTTTAATTATATATCCAATGCAATCATTTAAAATGAGTAATCCCTTTCCCTAGTCATCCATTTTATATATATATATATGCAATCAATGAAAACTCTCTCTCTCTCTCTATATATATATATATGGTTTTCATTGAGGTATCCTTCTTATTTGAGGGACACCTTTGTAGGGCTTACTCCGCATTATATTTCACAAATCCAAACCGTCTATTTTGTAGCATTCATTCACAGATCATCTCTACAAAAAATCACTTGAATCCGATATCATTTGACCACTCAATTAAATTATTGAAATTTAAGTACTTTTTTGAAGCACTATATTCATTGATTTTGTATGACACAATTAGATATCTAAACGGTTTCCGATTTGTCTAATTTTTTGTAAGGATAATCTATGAATGAAGACCTAAAAAATAGATGGTTTGGATCGTTGAAAATAAATTCGTAGGGTACCCTAAATGGCGTCCATCAAATAAAATTATTTGAGGAATCTGTCAATAGAAGGGGACTGATATATATATATATATTGAGCTTCGGTTGAGGGATCTCTCAAATAAGCTTATTTGAGGGACACCCTTGTAGAGCCCACCATACATTGTATTTCATTAATCCAAACGTCTATTTTGTACACTGAGATCTTTGCAAAAAATCACTTGAATCCGATATCATTTGACTATTCAATTAATTTGTTGAAATTTTAGTACTTTCATGAAGCACCGTGTTCATTAATTTTGTAGGACACAATTAGATGTCTAATGGTTTCCGATTTGTCTAATTTTTTGTAGGAATAATCTTTGAATGAAAACCTAAAAAATAGATGGTTTAGATCGTCGAAAAAAAATTATAGGGTACCTTTAAGGGGACTATATATTATATATATCCAAAAAAAAATCAAGCAAGAACAATTCCAAATGCCATTGTGTGGTGCTTTGTACCAAGTCCCTTTCGTTTCACACAAGCGAGTAGTGTTGGGTAGGCAAGAAATGATGTAAAGAGAAGACTCAAAGATGCGAAGGGTATGGGTTCAAATCCTCTAGCAAATCACATCAGTTTCCTCTGCCACCAGGTTGTAAGATGGAAAATATATACATCCGTACAAAAACATCAGTCATTCTCCAGAGTCGTCTCTGGAAAAAAAATTGAAAGAGGAAAGAAAAAATCACATTACTGGGGTCATTCACTCCACACAAAGAGGATCCTGGTACCATGATGATGTTTCGGCCAATATGTTACAGATTGTTTGGCTATGTTATTATCACTTTGAAGATTTCAGTTTCTATTTATTTTGTTGGTCTATTTATTTGGCTATGTTATTATCATAGATTGAGTCATGATTTCACATGATAAACGAGTACGCGAGCGCACAATCTATGATCATTTGGCAAGTAAGGTATTGTACTAAATTAATACACTTATAAACATTGTCATCACAGTTAAAACATAAACTTGTCATGAAACCTAGATAATTCATGTGAGGTGCCTTTACATAGCTAGGCCTTGTTAAGTGTAACAAAACAAGCAAAAAATAATGGGTCGGTTATAACTTATATCTGCTAATTACACCAAAGGTTTTGTCAGAAATTTACGTCCAACAATAAGCACCAAATTTAAGGCGTAGAACCAACACCACCCATCTCCATATTCCAGTCCAACTGAATCAGCACCCACCACCAATCCTCATTAATTAATAGCAACAACACACGCTTTGATTTTTTCAACCCACATGCCTGATCCCGTGCCTCTTTCTCTCCACCATCAAAATCTCATCTCTTATATTTCTTTCTGGAACTACCCTTTATTTGTTTCTTTTGTCTCAAGCATCTTAGAGAGACAGAGAGACAGAGAGACAGAGAAGAGTAAGAAGTGCAGAGAACAAGGCCATGGCGGCCTGTGGAAGCCTCCAACACATCTTTGAAAACCCTAAATTACCTGAGAACCCAACAACACTTCTTGAATCCTTCTCCTCACCATGGAACCAAATCAAGCCTCTAAATAAATCATTATCCATTCCTCCTGAGAATTCATCATCCTTCACTGAGATCTTTGGTGAGCTTCATTTCAAAGAGAACATCAGTTCTCATTTGATGTCCTCCTCATCTTCATCCCCATCTTTGGTAGATTTTGATGTTCCACAACCCAAGATTGAAAAAGAAGAAGAATCCAATATTGACAACAAGAATGAGGAGGAGAATAATTACCAGAAAATCCCATCAAAGGAATCCTTTCCAAGCTCCCCAAGGAGTTCCAATTACAACAGGTCTCATAAAAGCAGTGATAGCTTTTCATCAATGAATTCAGAGAGCTTGCAGTTCTGCACAGAGGGACTTGGATTTGAAAGCTCAGATGAGGTTGAGGACTTGATCAAGACTAGTGATCAAGATAATTGGCAGAGTAGTATGCAAGAGGAGAAGGTTAGCTTTGCAAAGCAATATTTTCCAATATCAGAAATGAATGGTTGTGGTGGTGAATCTAGGAGGTCAAGGACTAGTGTTGGGGGATTTCCTCCACCAATTTCTTGCATAAGCAAGAGCGGGAAGCCTTGGGTTTGCTTCAAGTCTTACAGGCAGGATGGCAGATTTGTCCTCAAGGAGATCAGAATTCCCACCCAGGAGTTCCTCCACGCTTACAGAGAAGACGGGCGTCTCAAGCTGCACTTTGTCATGCCCGACGACGAAATTCTAGATGAGGAAAATGAGGAAGATGATGATGTATTAGAGGATGAGGAAGAAAAAGAGGAAATTGAAGATGATGATGACCACCAAGATCATCTACATGCAGATGATGCTAATGGAATAAATGAGGGAAATGAGCCCAAGACAACAAATGATGAGGTACTGTGAGGTTGTTTGTTTTAGGTAGGAAAAATTTCACTTGGAGTGTCTAAAGTGATTAACTTGTTAGCGTGTCAGTAAGGCTTTCAGTTTCTGTCATTAATTCCTCCCAATATGCAGGTTTTTCTTTTATTATTGGTAAGGAATATGCAAATAATTTTAGATAAAAGAAAACAAAAATGGCTTTGACTATGCCATTCTGAGATGATCTCTTTTTCTGCTTACCCCTAGCAATGAATTAGCCAGTTGTGCTTATATACTTTTCACAGAGCTCGAGCTTTATTTTGTTTGTTTGGTGTTTTTTTTTTTTCTCATAATACAGTAGAGCATCAGATTCAGAGCAAACAGCAAGCGAGCTTTATCCGAATTCTACTGTTTCCCATCGAAAAAATTTTCCTTCCATTCCATGCAGTTAATTTAGCAAAGAGAAATTTAGAATAAAACCCATTTCTTGCATTGAATTTATATATAAACACTAAAACCTTTAAATTGAAGAAAAAACCCAAAAAGAGCCGTTTGCAATATTTTTATTAATTTGAATGATGTGTGAAATAACATTATTATCTTTGCATTATAATTTTAAGAAAAACAAAACACTTTTGATATTGTTGTAATTTTTAGGTTTTTCAAGGTTTTTATTGTATATATAATCCATTTGAAAAGTCAATTGAGTTTTTTCCCCTAAGATTTGGGTAGTGTATGATTTTTCTATATTTTGGGCAATTTGATCCAACGGTTAAGAGATAGAATCTCATCTAAGGGCCATATACAAGGCCCTCACTATAGAATTCTTGCACATTAAATTAGGCTATTGGGACATTCATGGTCTAGTTTTTGTTTTTGTTTTTATAGTACAAGCGATTAGAGGAGGGAGGTTTACACAAATATTTATTAGGTGCGTAGGGATTTTGAACCTCTGCCCATATTGTAGAGGTGGAAGAGCTTAACTAACTAATCTCATTAGCTTGTCTAATTTTTATTAACGTAAGCCGTATATTATATTGTATTTATTTAGGGGGATTTTCGTCCCAATACTTATTATTGTACAATAAGGTTTTATTACATTTCTCGATGTATACACGTATTTAGGTGTGTATGGCTTTTGTCCATGTTTACAAAACATCAAGGCAGTTGAATCCTTGCGATTTACTAGTGTGTGTGTTTTTTTGGCTACGGTCAACATCAAAAGAGGTGTGATTGCTATCTATCACCCACCTACCCAGAAGATTTATATATTAAGATATGGGGTCTACACAACATGTCGCATCCTGACGATGTTATCTCCTTTGGGAGAAAAACTTCCCTGGCACGGGTATGCCAGGGTCAGCCATCCACATCAGTATCCCAACTCAATGAAATCACGCCACCTGTTAAGTTCTCTGACTTCCCATTTGATTTTTTATTATAATAAAATTTATCATTTAATATTTTAACAATACTTTTAGTCAGTACAAAATCTCCAGAATACCCCCCCACCGATTCCAACCTTCTCTTCCAACCAATCTTTTCTTTTTCTTTTCTTTTTTTTTAATGAAAAGTGATTTCTCTTCTTTTTCTGGGATATTTCTCGCTCAACTTGCTTCCATTCCATTTTCTTCAAAACTCAACTCACTCAAGTCCTTTTTTTTGTTGTCGAAAACTCACTCAAGTCATAACCCATCACTGAAGCAGCAATTGCTTTTGTACCATTTTCTTCTCTCTGTTTTTTCGAATGCCCCTGCTAGGTTAGGGTTCTGGGTTTGTTGGGGGTTGGAGGGCGGTGGTCACGGGGGAAGGGGGCGTTGGGTGGTTATGCTGCGGTGGAGGAGTAGTGCTGGGAAAGAAGAGAAAGCACGGGAACAAGAAGGGTATTTGGTTATTCGACATTAAAAAAAAGAAAAAGATTTTGGTTAGAGGTAGGAATGGGTGGGGAGGGTATTCTGGAGATTTTGTACACACTAAAAGTATTCTTAAAATATTATGTGGGAGGTTTCACTAAAAAAAGGAATCAAATGGGAAGTCAGATAACTTGACAGATGCGAGATTTCATTGAATTGGGATACTGATGTGGATGGCTGACCCTGGCATACCCGTGCCAGGGAAGTTTTTCTCCCAAAGGAGATAACATCGTCAGGATGCGACATGTTGTGTAGACCCCATATCTTAATATATAAATCTTCTGGGTAGGTGGGTGATAGATAGCAATCACACCTCTTTTGATGTTGACCGTAGCCAAAAAAACACACACACTAGTAAATCGCAAGGATTCAACTGCCTTGATGTTTTGTAAACATGGACAAAAGCCATACACACCTAAATACGTGTATACATCGAGAAATGTAATAAAACCTTATTGTACAATAATAAGTATTGGGACGAAAATCCCCCTAAATAAATACAATATAATATACGGCTTACGTTAATAAAAATTAGACAAGCTAATGAGATTAGTTAGTTAAGCTCTTCCACCTCTACAATATGGG
>NW_018922535.1:3757-27506 GCF_002207925.1 Prunus avium
TATATATATATATATATATATATATATATTTCTGCAAAACTCGTTCATCAGATATTAACCCCTTTGACTTTGAGTTAACGAAAAATAAAATGTTCAATGCATCATCAAATGTTTTTATTTTCTCACCATCCGTGTTATAAAAGCAAACAAGATTGCATCTTGTTTGCTGCTATACACTAATATTAGAAATTACAAGATGGTTCACCTCTACTTTGTAACTTTGGTTGTATTTTAGTTTATTTTATTTTTGGATGAGCTTGGTTGTATTAATTTCGGTACACAGTACACTGAAAGTTATCCATCGCCGAAAAAAAAAAAGGAAAAAAAAGGAAAAAAAAGGAAGAAAATGAATAAGATAAGGGTACCCTGTTGGTTTTTTATTTTTTCTTGGCCGAACTTATTTGTTATTTGTTAGTTTAATTTTTTTTTAATGACTTATCCAATTTTCTGTTATCGTTCGTGGTGATATAGATGGAGCAAAAATTGGACGTTAGTGGCAGGCATTACATCTGAATATCGACTGTTTGGATACAACCAAAAATTGGAATAATTCTTTTCTATCATCGAATTACTTTTATTCCGAAGCCTCCACTTTGCCGTTATTGTATTAATTTTTCCATTCTTTTTTTTCTTCTTTTTTTTCCTTCTTTTTTTTTAAAAATAATTTTTTTTAAAAGCAATAATATAATAAAACTACATGTAACTAGGCAAAGTTCATATATTATTGCAAAATGTTTTCCGTTATTATATTTGCATTAATTGATTATTATAATGGTTCTAATGATAAGTAAAAAAATTCTGCATATTTTCTATAGATTTTTTTTTATTATATAAATACCACGAGGTGTCCTCACAATCGATGTGTGAGATTAATCCCCACTCGAGATTCAGCTTGCCCTTGGCCACAAAGTTTTTCCAACAAGTCGACATGTTCTCTCTCTCTACCAATCCATGGAGGAATCCAAATTTTGAACTTTGTGCTCTGGTTGTATTAGTATTAGGTGTCTGGAAGCACGACGATGTGCAAATTCTATCTCTGTTTTGGAAGAATTGTGGTTGTGCATCTTTTGAAGGATTAAAGTGAAGGCAGAGATCTCCTTGCATCCAGTTTATATGTTATTGGTACTTGATGACTTTTGAATTTATATTGGTTGAAGAATTTGATAATAGTTAAATTAGTTTTGGAATTGTTTCTTAGTTATAATTTTTGTAATTATAAGTTTGTAATTTTTTATAATCCACATTTAAGAACATAAAAAAAAAAAAGGGTTTAATGTTCAAAGTTTAGAAATATAGTCCGTTCTGGATTGCACCAAACATAGGATAGTGCTAAATAGCACTATTTTTGCCTCTAGTCTCTCTTAGTCCAACACTCCTCCAAGCATAGGACATAACTAAATTCAAGTCAATTCAATCCAAGCCAGTCTTTGAATTTAGTATATTCAATCTAGTCATGCGTACCAAACGTCCCATATATATATATATATATATATATATATATATATATATATATATATATATATATATATATATATATATATATATATATATATATATATATATATATATATATATATATATATATATATATATATATATATATATATATATATATATATATATATATATATATATATATATATATATATATATATATATATATATATATATATATATATATATATATATATATATATATATATATATATATATATATATATATATATATATATATATATATATATATATATATATATATATATATATATATATATATATATATATATATATATATATATATATATATATATATATATATATATATATATATATATATATATATATATATATATATATATATATATATATATATATATATATATATATATATATATATATATATATATATATATATATATATATATATATATATATATATATATATATATATATATATATATATATATATATATATATATATATAAGCAAGTAGCAAAGTAATTATTTTATAATTTAGAAATATAGTCCGCCCTGGATTGCACCAAACATAGAATAGTGCAAAATAGCACTATTTTGCCTCTAGTCCCCCTTAGTCTAGCACTCCACTAAACATAGGACATGACTTGATCAATCCAATCCAAGCCAGTCTTTAGTCTAGCACTCCACTAAACATAAGACATGACTAAATCCAACATGAGGGATGCTATGGAAGTAAAGAAAGCGAATGATGCATAATAACATCATCCCCTTGAAATACAATCGATTACCTTGAACCACGGATCATTCGAAGACATTGACAGAGATGCTTGTTTAGAGTTTATTCTGAAGTGAACTACATGTCATTTTATGAAATATATAATCATAAAAGCATTCTTCCTTTTATTTTCATTTTAAAAAATCAAAGGATTTTTGACAGAAATAGTCATCCAACTATTGCCCTAGTATCATTTTGGTCCACCAAATAATATTTTTGAAGTATAAAGGTATAGTAATAATTCTTGTAACCATTCAAACTGATTAAGATTGAACATAATTACGAATTTACATAGGTTGTATTCTATTTCAAATTTTCATAAATCAATGAGAGGTTGCGATTTGTATTTTATTAAAAAAGAGAAAAAGAACTTCAGAGGTATTTGATATGTTTCGGTTGCGTATGATTTATATGATATTTGTCGTTTGGAGCACAATATTTCTATTTGATTATGTTTAGTTGCAAGTCTTTAATTTTTTTGCGGAAGAAAATTTGAGAATTTAAATAATTTTTGGGCCGTTTGTTTGTGTAGGAGTTAATTTGAATTTGGGCTCCTAACTCCAAATCCAATTGTTTGGGTCTGCCCAGATTTGAATTCGGGACAAAACTCCACAGCCCAAATTTAAAGACAGGCCTGTCGTCCAATCAATGAGATTGATTTTTTTTTTTTGGACGAAACAATCAATGAGACTGATGTTATTACTGGTTGGGTTGGATTCAATCCCAAAACATAACCCAAATTCTCTCTCTTAAAAAGAGAAACAAGTTGGAATGTCAATGCTTATTCATACTTTACATCGGAGGTACCTTTTTTGTTATAAATTTTAATAAATAAATAGAAAAAGTGATTCTAGAGCACAAAATTATATTTAGGCCAGTAGTGGAGGGCTAAACATAGCCCACTCATAAAATTTAATCCACAATTTATAGTTTTTTTAATTTAAAAAATTAGTGTTGGATTATAGTTTTACCGTCTCCATAAATCATAGATCTCTCAATATTTAATTAATTTTTAGTATATTCTTTAAATATATTGGTTAATTCAATTAAAGTACTAATCAGACCCTAATATTTTCGGATAGCATTTGTGACATCTACATATTGGCATGCAAAAGGAATGATGAAAAGAACGTAGGAAATTTGATAGTATGCAAAATGAAGGATGAAAAGGAAGGATGAAAGGAGTGCGAATAACCCTAAACCTTCAGAGGTTAAAATGTTGTTAGCCCTTGAATATAATTACCCATATGATGGATTTTATTTTAATTTTTCAAAAATCAATGAGAGGATAACATTGATAACTTATTATTACTAGTCCCTTGGCACACGCGTGAGCCAAGTGGTTTTATTTTAGAATTTAAAAAAAAAAGGTAGTTGTATTCCATAAAAATAAGACCTATTATCTTATTTAATTTTAAATTTTTTAATATGAAAAAGTATGAAATCATATTATCCTCATTTAATTAATAATTTCAGTTATATAGATTCAACATAAACATAAATAACTTTAACTTATTGTAAACTCTTTGAAGAAGTTCAACTTGTCTTTTTTTCTTTTTTGAAAAAAGAAAAAGAAAAAGAAGAAGAAGTTGAACTTGTCTTCTTCTTTTTTCCTGCCTTATTCTACCGCAAGAAATATGTGATGAGATTTGAGTTTGAACCAAAAAAAAGAATATACAAAAATCCATCATATGTGCAGACTGAGAATATGTGGATTTTATTATTAATTGTTGGCATGCATTTCTCATGCTCTCCTGCTATAAAAATCAATTTCCTGCTACTACAATACAACTACCATTACAGAGCCATTTGACTGAAGAGAAGATGTCTCCGAAGATGCTGGATAAAACGATAAAATGGAGAGAAAAAAAAAAGACCGGTTAGTTTGCTTGAATATAACAAATTAGAAAAACCAAATTAATCATGCATGCATGTTGATTAAGTCAATAAAGTAATAATAAACTATTGAGTCTATGAGAGAGAAAGAGAGATTACTTACCGTTCATCTTTAGTAGTTAAGCATCCTTCAATTGCCGCTTCAACACAGCTATCCTCACAAAAAGCCAATCATTTAAACCATTCAAGAACTTGAAGTTTGCGTATCTCCATGAGTCATGACCTTGAAAATATCAAGGTGCCGCAAACTCCCCAAAATCCAACAGCAAATCCAATCCCCGTACTAATGTAGAATCCCAGTGTTATTAGCTCATCCTTGTCCTCTTGGTAGATGAAGTCAGTTTGCTCACTTGGACCTTTTTCCACTTCATCAGCACACATCTTTTTAAGTGGAGGTCCACAGAGTTGTAGATTCCCAACATAAAAAGAGGGATCAAAGCTTTGGAGCTGAGTCCCGACTGGAATTTTGCCAGACAAGTTGTTATATGACAAGTCCAAGAAACCAAGACGATCTATCCGAGCAAGGCTTGTTGGAATTCTTCCATCTATGTGGTTTCGTGACAAATTAAGAGAATCCAATAACTGCAAGTTTCCGATCTCTGGAGTTATTTGACCTATTAATTGGTTTCTCGATAGGTTTAAAGAAACCAACCCAACTAGATGAGTGATTTCACTTGGAATCTCCCCTATTAATTTATTGCTTGACAGATCAATTCTCTTCACGAGCCCCAAAGTACTTTTGTATGTCTGCATTTCTCCTTTCCACATGAAGGTTGCATCATCGTAATAAAAATCTGCATAATTGATATTAGAGTTCTCGTAATCATGTGAGATGTTCAAACTTGGATTTCCTTTCTGAGCCAGAGTAGTTAAATTGGTGAGGCATTTGGGTATACTTCCAGAGATGATGTTCATGGAGAAATCCAAAATTTGAATGTGTGTTAGATGGCATAATTGTGAGGGCAGGCTTCCATTGAAGTGATTAGACGAAAGCATCAGGATAACCAATTTCTTTAAGCTAACCCCTAACCATTCAGGTATTGGTCCAGATAATTTATTATCCCCAACATCAATGACTACTAAACTTGTGCAATTCTTCAACGAGGAAGGCAATTGTCCCACAAATCTATTGCTTCTTAATTTGAGTGTTTCAATCCGAAATACAGAGCCTATTGCTGTAGGAATTTTTCCGGACAAAGCATTGTTACTCAAATCAAGCATGACTAGATTCTCCAAATGTGTCAAGCAATCTGGAACGTGTCCAGAAACATTGTTGCTTGAGAGGTCAAGAAAGCCTAAATTAATAGCTGCACTTGAACACAAGAATGAAATTGACCCTGAATGTTTATTATAAGAGAGATCCAGATGTAAGGCTTTTGATAGAAATGAGGGGATTGGACCTCCCAACTTGTTCGAACTCAGTAGTAGGGTAGGGAAATCTGAAAATTCCAATGTCAAATTTGCAAATGTACCTCTAATTTGGTTGCTTGTGAGATTCATAATTGTCACATTGCGACATAAACTCCAAAACCAACTTGGAAAGATGTCAGAAATTCCAGCATCAGAAATATCAAGGGATGAGAATTCTTTTTGAGTTTGAAGCCACTTTGGGAAATCCGGGCCCATCTTGCAAGACCTCAAATATATTTCCCCCAATTGGAAAGGAGGAATCCAATCAGCATGGATGTCTAAGACTAGCGAGTTAGAAGATAAATCCAAATACTGTAATTTGGAGAGTTTTGAGAAATGAGTTTCTGAAATCACTCCTTCCAAAGAATTCATCCCAAAATCAATATATTGGAGCTTAGACATTAGCCCTATACTTTCAGATATTCCTCCGCTTAATTGATTGAAACCAAGCTCCAAGTCTTCCAAAGATGAAAGGTTTGTAAGATCAGGTACTGACCCAGCAAGATTATTCCCAGAGAGATACAACTGCTCCAATGAGTTTTGAGCGCATGTAGGGAATAATATTTGAACAAACTTAGAAAGTTGTCCACTGAGATCATTGTTTAAGAGAAACAATGTTTGCAAACTACATAACCTGGCAAAAGAATGTGGGTCCCCTCCTTCAAGTTGGTTATTTTGGAGATCAAGATGTGCCAGAGAGCTCATGTTTCCAAGAACATCAGGAATTGAACCAGTTAGAAGGTTATCAGCGAGGCCAAGATAAACAAGGCTGGCATTATAGTTGGACAACCATAGAAATATTGAAGAAGTACTCAAATCGTTGCCCGAAAGTTCAACGCTAACAAGAGATTGAGAAAAGTTTATGTAATAAAGAGTGGAAAGAATTGGAGGAGGAAGATCACAGTAGCGTAGTGTCAAGTTTGTTAGTTCAGGAAGCTTATTAACGGCTTCCGGCCAATCGAAAGCATTGCTGAGATTCACGGAACTCAAGTCCAAATATCTTAATGACAAAAGAGGAGGAAGCCAGTTGAGATTTTCTACATTTGTAAAGGAATTATCACTCAAGTCCAAATACACCAAGGTCGTAAGATTTCCGACCTGACTTGGAAACTTGCCTCCAAAATTAGTCGAAGACAGAGCAAGGTATCTTAAATTGGTTAGAGAACCAAAGAAATTTGGAAATTGGCTCCCATTGAAATCAATCTCAGTAAGGTCCAAATGTTGTAAATGCTGCAACTCAAACAGTTTAGGACTAATCATCTTACCTTCCAATAAAGAATATGAAAGATCAAGTCCAATAACATGACCTGTTTGGTTGCTACAAGAGACGCCTATCCATCTGCAACAATCTTGTTTCTGGGCTTCTGAACCCCATGAAGAGAGGTAATGGTCCTCATCCACCAGGAGGCCACGTTTGAATGCAAGGAGTGCTTGCCTTTCCTTCTCGATGCACCTCCTGGTCGCGTTAGTATTCCTCTGACTGTGGTCCACCTCTCCTCCTTGGGCGTACTGTAGCAAAAGCAGCGCAAATGCAAGAAAGAGTTTCAAGCACCTTCCGTGGCCCTGCATGTTAAAAGATTGAAATGCAAGATCAACAGGAACCAATTGTTTAGGGTTTAATTATTGATATATGGTTATCTCCGAGCTTGTATCACAATATATAGGAGGAAAAAAAAGAAAATCTTTACGAGCTTGAATAGTACGCATAAAACTCCAAACGACATACAGGCCTAGGGACATAATTATTGACTTAGACTTTTCTTTTTCTTTTTTCTTATTTGTTGGGTCTGAGCCACAACAAATAATGAAGCCACATATTTATAAAAAAAGAAAATCTTTACGAGCTTGAATAGTATGCATAAAACTCCAAACGACATACTTATTGACTTAGACTTTTCTTTTTCCTTTTTCTTATTTGTTGGGTCTGAGCAGGAAGTTCATTGAGTTGGAGACTAATGAAGCCACATATTTATACAAGATAAACACGCAAAACAGGACCACATCCATGATCTGCGTCTGCTAGTAATTGAATGAAGCATGGAATTATTAATTTGGAACAAAGAATATATATATCTATTGAATTATAGTCTTTCCATAAAGTTAATTAGGTAGTCTTTCCATATGTATTTCAATGAATTGGGGAAATTACTTGTGGAAATTTGGTATTCGTTGGAAGAATGAATGAGTGTGTGTGGCTCCACATAAGACTTTAACTTCACAGACTTGAGAATCCCGAGTTCCACGCCAAAAATTATTGTAGGTATTGACTTGACCTGAGCTCCACATAAGACTAATATTTCCCCTGTACGGTGGTTGACAAAAGAGTAAAATTGTAGAATTATGGCTAATCAAGAAGTTAATACAGTCTTGCAGGCCCATGTGAATGGGTGCATCAAAATAACAAATTAGGTCATGCCATTAGCAAATTGAAAATGGGTAAGTCCATGGCCCAATCTCACTAATGGGACCTTAAAATGACCCACACTGTTAAAATAGACGATAGACTATGGTCTATATAGTGGTAGAGTAGGTAGGTATTTTGAAGAAAAGAAAAGATACATGAATGAAAAGACAACCTACGATCGCACAAACAAGACTCCTAGTTTGGCAATAAATATAGGGGCTATCAGCTCCTATCTCTCTCCATGTTTTTAAAAACGTTGACAGTGATCGATATGTCTCCTATGCTTTTTAATTTTCAGACTCACAATAGATCAACAAAATCTATGTCTGAGGTGGTGGTAACTATGCTTCAAAGATCGACTAGAAATTTTGGTTTTAAAACGATTGTCTTCCTACTTACAAAAAGAAAGAATTATATTTGTCACATAAAAGTTTAGACAATGTTGCATGCAAATTAAACGAGCACAGAGAATTAATTACTTGACATCTTTTTTCTTTGCTTGCAAGCCTTCTCCTGATACTTGTCTTCTATATTTCAATCAATTAATTTTGATTGCAATCTACTCTTAATGGCCACCAAATCTATCTTTGGGATGCAATCAATTTTATTTAATTTTTTTTCTTTTTTGTGTGTGAAAATTTAACGCCAAACACAGAGAGTGTTGAATTTGAACCAGATCAATTAAGAGATGAAGAAACCAGTGCCCTTGCAAGTATGTTCGACTTTCACCAGGCTTCTCAAAGTATTGGCTCCTCCTGCTCCTGCACTTCCAACTTCAACAACTCGAAGATTAATGGCTTCCAACTCCAACGCTGACATGGCCATGGCCAAGAACATCTCCTCCATCTCCTTCTCTTCCTACGGTGATCCCTGCCATGATCTGTATTTCCATGTGACGTCGCCAGACTGGTGCAGCACGGATTGGCTTTTCCACGTGACACCACCAGAGCCAACCTATGAAGAAACCATGCAAAAGCTGCAGAAGAAGCAGGCCTCCATCATCTATCTGAAGCAATTGCTGCCTGTGGCCTGGTCCCACAATCCCCTAACCACCCTCAAACTCATCTTCAATCTCAATTCTGCCTCTGTTCAAACCGGAAAACATTATCCGGAGGCCTTCTACATGGCCGCATTTTGGCTCCACCACAATCACCCCAAGACGCTATTATGCAATGTTCCCTCCTTTGCCAGCTCTGGCTCGTTAGCTCGTTTGTGGGACCTTGTCGAGATTCTCTATGGACTTCTTCTACAACAAGGCCAAGACACTGCAGCGCAGAGGCTCCAACATGACCGGGGCTATAAGTTATTACATGACCGCGTTATGGATCTCTTGGCGGAGCAATTGAAGTCTGATATTGACAAATTGAAGCAGCACAGGCTAAGGATGGAATTGGAATTGAAACCGCCATCCGAAGATGATGATAAAGAAGATTGTACTACTCTTTTTGTTACCGGGGCTGCAGCCTGTTGCACTCCCAACAACAGCGAAGACGACCACACCAGACTCGCCGTTTTGCTGTTTGAAAGCCTTGGGAGTAGACTTTTCCCTCCAGAGTCGGATCAATCAGAAGAGTGGGAACTCCTTAGAAAGGAGTTTTTGGAGCCCTTGGACGAGCATCATCGACGCATGTATTTCTTTCGGAAGCCCTGTGTGGTTAAGAAGTATTTGGAGGAGGTGAAAGCAGGCGGCAGCAGCATCATAAAGCCGAATGCATTGCTTCCAAATGATATCATAAGATATGTAAAAGATAAGGATGTCGGCGAAGCAGCTGAGCTTCAGTGGAAGGCAATGGTGGAGGACATGTACCTAAAGCAAAAGCAGGGGAAGGAGGGTTCGGGCATTTTTAAAAACTGCTTGGCAGTTTGTAACATCACCGATTTCATGGGCGTACCAATCATAGAATTGGCGGCGAGCTTGGGAATTTTGGTGTCTGAACTGACTGAAGAGCCGGCATGGAAACAAAAGGTGATCAGTCTCGGTCCATTACCCAATGAGCTGCCGCTGCTGCATTCCGTACAAGGCTGTGATCTCAAGTCCAAGTACGAGTTCATGATGAGGACATGCATCAGCAAGCACAACCAGGGTGTTGATTTTCAGAAGGTGTGTGATTTGATTCTGGAAGTGGCTGTGAATGAGAACTTGAAGGCAGAGCAGATGATCAAGAAGGTGTTTGTGTTCACAGACCACGTAAGATTTGGTGGCTGCAGCACATCCTGGAAGACTCTGTATGAGGAAACGCGGAGCAAATTTAAGGAGCAAGGGTATGGGGATGATGCGATGCCACACATTTTGCTTTGGCAGATTTACGACTTAGGGGGGTGGATGTGCCGTATAGAAGAACCTCATCCAGGGGTGACACTGTTGACTGGCATCTCCGACACATTGATTAAGTCCTTCTTGGACAATGGTGGGGAAATTGGCCGGCGCCATCTCATGGAAGCAGCCATAGCTGACAAAGAGTATCAGAACCTCTGTGTGGTCGACTGAATTTAAACTGAAATGAAGATGAAAATCAGTGCATTAGATATTTGGAGGGATTGATGAATCCATCAGATGATTCATCTTGTATGTAGAATCTTAATTAGTTAGTTTAGTAACCTTTAATTTAATTTGCTTTGATTCATCATCTCTAATATTCCTCTAATTCAAATTCAACACTCCTTTTGATTTTTTGGGTTCCAATGAAATGAATACCCTTTGTTTCTCTCTCTGTTTCTTTTATTTTCTTCTTCTCTTTTGTTAGAGAGGGAGGGAGGGAGGCAGAGGGGGGTTGGTGGAAAAGAAGGGTGGATTATAGACGTAATTATAGATTCGCTGCCTGCTTGCTTGGGCAACAAGGGTTTTCTTTTTATTTCCTACTTCGCACTCGAATTGTTTTTCTTTCTTTATACCACAAATTCAATATTCTTTGATCACCTTTTCAACTTATCGTTGATCTGCATAGATCCACTACAGATCATCCATTGGATATTTGGATTGAAGGAATTGATGATCTGATCTGATTTGATCTTATGATTCATCAGATCATAATTAGTTAGCTGTTGGGTTGTTTGGAGTTGATTAATTTCAAGAACTGGAGGAGATGAATAAGCTGTTATGGCAACCGAGAAACATTTACAAATTAATGGCAGAAAGCTCCAAATTTGAAAAGCATAATAGACAGACTTGTCGAGATTATATTTTTCATAAAATTTTCTACTTTAAATAATAGAACATAGACAACATAACATATATTACCAGGCTTGCGCATTCCAGTTCAATACGATAAACTACGTTTCATATAGACCATGAAACAACTACATATGCAGAAAGAGATTTTAAAAAAAGGGCTTACAAGAGGTACATTTCCATTTCTTCCCTCTATTTTCTTGTGAAGAAACTTCTCAGCTTCCCTCTCTCCAATCTCTCAAGTAGCTTCTTGGTTCCGGGAATGTCCATCTCTGTGAGCTTCTTGAGGTACCCAATTGCTCCATACGAGACCATCAGCTTCTTACATTTCTTGCTTGAGCAGAGCAATCCAAGGCAACAAACTGCGTACTTTTTCGCTGTGTTTTGTGGACTGGGATCAAGCAGTTGGACCAGATATGGCACACTTTTGTCATCCCTTTTCACTTCTCTGCAATTGTGTGAAAGGGTCATCAAACTTGAAATTGCCTGTGCGGCAACCTCTCTGGCACTGTTTGATTTAGCTTCAAGCATCTTCACAAGGAGAGGAATGCACCCGGCTTCACCGATCAGTTTTTTCATCTCTGTTGAGCTGCAAACCCGGCAAATTGCGGATGCAGCAGCCTGCTGTGCACCTAGTGAACCGGACTTAAGCACGTGAACCACGCATGGGAGGAAACCAAGAGAAACCAAAACCTCCATAGAAACTGAGCCAACCAAATTCCTCAATGCCCCGACTGCAGATTCTTGTGGCAATGGACCAGCAAGATAAGCCAACAGGCTCCGAATTCCACCTTCTGAAATTACAGACCTCCTTAGATTGTCATTGCATGCAGTGAGATTCTGCAAGCACTCTGCTGCATATTCTTTGGAACCCAATAAAATTCCACAATCAAGGAGATTAATCATAACTTTTACAATCCCTTCCTCAGCTAGAGTTTGCCGAACTTCTGGGACAGCTGATATGTTCTTCAAAGTGCTAGCAGAAGCAGCCTGAGAAACAGAATCACCAGTCTGACATATCTCAATCAGTGGCCTAACCCCACCATGCCCAACAATTGCACGGGCTGCTTCTTCTGACATTGACAATCTTTGAAGCGAAATTGTAGCCTTCTCTTTACCCACTGCACTGCCAGACTCAACAAGCCTTATTAGAGGTGGCAAAACCCCTTCAGAAACAAGCCAATTTTCGCAACTTCCAGATTCAGCAAGCGAGCAGATTACAGTTACAGTCTTCTCACGGATACGAGGAGATGTTGCAGTGAGCAATTGGACTAAAGCAGCAATATTGCTACGACCCATAACTGACAATACATTCTTTTCATCCTCTTTCATGCCCTCAACAAGACTGTCAAGAGCTTTATGTTTTGCCTCCAAGTGCCCAATCTGAAGCCGTGCAAGCAGTTCCCTTATGTTACCATGAGCAGCAGCCTCAGGTTCAGTTGAAGAACCAGCCATGGCTAAAGGCAAAGTAGCCTCACCAAGCACCCCAGTCTTGATCAAAAGCCCACAATCTCGCAAATTCAAATCCAATTTCCCAGACAACGCATCAAGATTACTCTGCATCCTAAGTTTTCCTTCATATTTCTCCCCCACACAAAACTCAGCCAATTCAATAACCTCCTTCAGTGTCTTAGAAACTGACTGCAATTGCTCCTTACAAAGAGCATTCTTGGAAAAGCATGGATGGCTAGACAGGTCTGATAAACGTGACGGGATCTGCTCCAACTTTGAAATGATCATCTTCCACCGACCTGGAAATCCCTTAACCTCTCTTGCCTTATTCAGTGCCAATGGAACAAGCTCCCGTGCATGTGATAACCATTCTTCAGCCGACCGGGTACCGGTCAAAACCTCATTGCCACCATTCTCCATCATGATTTCAATAAGGGTATAGATCAAATTGGCGACCAGAGCTCTACCAACTGAAATTTGAAGGAAACAAAGCCTTGTAAGGATTAAACGGAAAAGAAAATGCAAAGTAAAGATATGTGCATATAAAACTAAGAAGGCAGTGGAGCAGTTGCAATCATAAAAACATAAATTATGCATCAGGGCTGCAATAAAATAATATCAGCTATAATAAAACAATTGGGCCAACATCAAGAGCTTCGAGAATCTTGTATGATCACAGCAAGCTTGCTTTGCTGAAAACCATATCCGACCAACCATATGGAAATACCTAAAAGATGCCCAAGGAGTCCATCTTACTGTTGGCAAGTGATCATTAAATGCCCAAACGAAAATTAAAATCCTAAAAAAATATGATTTATAATGATCATTGAACTTTATAATATGAAATTGTTGATGACAATAAAAGAAGTTGCTTTTAAAGGCTAAGCAGTGCCGTCCAATTAAGAAGCCGTAGTTGGCACATGTTTCTTTTGTTACAAATTTACTTTTTCAACCATGACCATGGTGACTGTGATATCATATTAACTTACTGGATTTCACTAACTTGATTTTGATCGACATCCAAGGGTCAAGATTTCTTGGAAAGAGACTGGGAAAGTTGGGATTCTTAGCTTTGTTGCCATTTTTCCTCATAAATGAAGCTAGGTGGGTAGAGAGAGAGGAAGTTAGACTTTACTTTGAAGAGAAGGTTCCAGTCTCTATCCCAAGTTGTATAACTAGAGTGTGTTTAACTTCAGCAAGATGGACCAAACCCCACAAATTATTTTCAAGGAAAATTCAAAGAAAAAATTCTGAAACAATACCTCAAGTTGATTTGACTTTTCTTAAAAATTCAAATGGTTCCACCATTGACAGCCACAAGCAATGAGACAATGCCCCCTTCTCTTTCTCTCTCTCTCGCTGTCAGTCCCTTCTGTTCCTGCAAGCACAAATGGGAAACAATGATACCCAGAACTGAAATTAATGGGATAAATATCTAGCTATGAAGTATCGGTGAAAACTGATTATCACAAAATCCAGAGAAAATGAAAAAGAAATGAGCTTTTTTACATTCTGAAGTGGAGGGGTGAAAGAAAGCATGAAAAAACAAGCCCAAGAAACAACCTTTAAGACTCAGAAAGACAGAAACGTGTCTTCTTTTTTCTTTAAAAAGCAACCCACTATAGCTTGCCCTTCAAACCTCTCTGTTTTTTCTGTGACCAAGTGTCAGCAACCCAGATCAAATTGACCTTCAAACCCCTCCCTTTCTCTAAAACCCTCTTCCCCTCTCTTTACGAATTGCAGCCCAACTCAGCAATGCTTCCAAAATCAGCAATCAAAGAGCAGCTGGATCTTAATCTCTCTCTTTCTCACTCAGAAACTACCCAGAAACGATTTCTGTGTGCTATTAGAGAAACAGGACGAAACGGTCAAAATCCATTAAAAAACAGGCACAGACTGATAAATAGAAGACGAATCTTCGACACCTTGAGGATGCTCAATTTCAAACTGAACCCACTTCAAATTTTCGAGCTTTTTTTAACACAACCAGACAAGAGAAATATATACACGTATAAAATCCCCTTCACATTCAAATTTCTCTCTCTCTAAATGAAAATGACAAAATGTCTCTGTCCCTCTCTCTCTAAATGGAAGAAAATAATTAAGAAAAGGAAGTATCTTTTCACTGTGTATTGTGGAGAGAGAAATGTGTGCTCATGCTTCAGCCTTCAGGCAACAGGCTTTAAATGTCGAACATGATGCAGGATCGGACGGCTGTGACTACGAGTGGGACAGAAAATCCGACCGTTGCCTATAGTGTAAATTTTGAATGTTCTTTTAATTATTCGAATTGTTACGTTACCGATGTGATTACGTGGAATTGTAGCCACGTGTGAGGTGGGGACGGCTTGTGACTTTTCAAGATGGTCACTTCCGTGAGAGGGATAGTTCGTTGGGAAATGACATGTCAGTGAAGTTACCTATATAACCTTTGATATGGATCACAGAAGGTTGAAGATCTTTTGAATGTGGTGTGGAAAATGGATGTGGCATCATCTCAACCTCTTTCAATTAAGAAGATTACTGATATATCCGGGGGAAACAAAAGAAAAAACCTTAGTGATATGCAAAAATAAACCTACAAGCTCAAGGCCTATTTACAAACATGATTACAAATCGAAATTTCTTTTAACAAGCTATCGTCTAAACTACTCTAATTTACAAGAAGAAAAATCAAACTTGGGGTGAAATTTAGTGGGTAAATTGCCCTGACCAACTGATCTAACTAATATATTTCAAATTTATTCTATTTTTCTAACTAAAGTGGTTGATAGGACTATAATAAATTCATGCTTGTGTCTTTTAGGAATTCAATCATCAATCGGGAAAGTTTGGAATAAAGGAAAGAATGAATAGGTATGAGATGAATTGTTCTCTAATTAATCTAATTCCTAATTTTTCATGTATTGAATTATGAATTTTAATCTTGGAACTAACTTGATATTTTCTCCCTTTTGTGCTAGTAAACACATGAGAAGTCAATAATCAAAATAATTATAATGCCAAAAACATAGTGGAAGTTAGGAATCAAATGATTACAATGCCAAAAACATGCAACAAAAAATAAGAATAGACAAGACAAGGAGATTGGTTCAGTCACTTAGGTATAGACATAAATGGTTGTATTTTTACTATAAAAAGAAGCAAAAATACACCAGTTTTACATGATTCACCATAAGACAAGAAGATTAGTCCAAAGTCATTTAGGCTAACATTAAATTTTTATGTGTGTATTATAAGAAGAAGAAAAATTACATGAGTTTTGCCTGATTCACCATAAAATAAGTCTTCCAAATCCATTTCACGATGGTTTAAAGTTACTATTTAACAAATTCCGAATTCATTTAGGTGGAAGGATTTTAAAGGAATAATGTAATTGACAATAAAGCTAGATTAATTTAGTAAACTATAAAACATATGATATACTCATGTATGGCGAATCATGATGGCTTGAGAATTTGGATATGTGTTCCTTTAATTTTATTTTATTTAGCATAGTTACTTTTATATTCTAAACTTTGTTGTAAATAGTTTATGTATGTAGTTGTCTTTCAGTTCTTTTTTTTTTTTTGGGGTGTGGGGATTATATTTTTTTCGGGGTTTTTTAGCAATGTCCCCTCAACTATACATAGACTCTATTCTACTTTGCCCTCGCAACTTTTAATTTGGTTTTGAGCCCCCTTAATATTTCAATTTAGGTTGTTCCTTCGTCAAATTCAGGAGTATTTCTGTCCCTTCAAGTTAGGATTTGGTTTACCCCACTTAAACCCTAATTGACTCAGCCCATTCTATCTTCAAATTGTATTTTTAATGGACTAAAAAAAATGAAAATGAGATTTGAAAGGAAGAATGGGCCGAGTTAATTAGGGTTTAAGTGGATCAAAATAAATCCTAACTTGAATGGATAAAAAAGCCCTTGAGTTTGACGACGAAAGGGGGCACATTTGAAAGATTAGAGGAATTGTTCAAAAGGCAAAGTCGAACAAGGTTTATAATCTAGGGTGCATCACTAAAATTTTCTCTATTTTCTTAATAATATATTATATGTACCGGCTTAAAAAATAATAAAATTATTTTTATTGACATTTCTGATGGACTGTCAAATGGACACTTAACCCATCAACTTCAAATTTACCATTTTACATTTGACATTTGCCAAATGATGGCACCCAGTTGACTATGAGGGCTGATCATTGCTCAAAAGGAAAAAAAAACAGTTCGTGGTATTATTTCTCTCTGACTTTTTCGGTTATGGCTGGGGTTTTTGCTGATTTTGAGTTAAATTAATCAAGTAGTAAATTGCTTTGGCTAATAATAAAGTAATCAACTAGTCGTTGGTTAAGGTGGTAAACTGTCCTTGTTATTTTGTCGGCTTTCAATTTCAAAATGGCTGCAGGAAACAAAGCAAAGCACCCAGCTTTTGGGAATTGATAAATGGGGCCTACTGATTAGAGGAGGAGCCTAAATTGAAATTAGGGTTTGAGCGAGTGGATCTAGACAAACGCCTTGGGCTTTGGCCTTGCGTGGCCGGGGACGTGACGCTGTCGGCTGTCGGCTGTGTATCGTTCACACGTTCTCTTGTCCTTTTCGCGCTCCACTTTTCTCCACCATTTCCTCCCTATGGGCTACAAGCCTACAACGGTGTGGAAGATGGATGTGGCATCATCTCAACTTCTTTCAATTAAGAAGATTACTGATATATATCCGGGGGAAACAAAAGAAAAAACCTTAATGATATGCAAAAATAAACCTACAAGCTCAAGGCTTATTTACAAACATTATTACAAATCAAAATTTCTTTTAATGAGCCATCTAGACTACTCTAATTTACAAGAAGAAAAATCAAACTTTGGTTGAAAAGGAGTGGGTAAATTGCCCTGACCAACTGGCCTAACTAATAAATTTCAAATTTATTCTATTTTTCTAACTAAAGTGGTTGATATGACTATAATAAATGTCTTTTAGGAATTCAATCATGAATCGGGAAAGTTTGGAATAAAGGAAAGAATGAATAGGTATGACTCATGAGATGAATTGTTCTCTAATTAATCTAATTCCTGATTTTCATGCATTGAATTATGAATTTTAATCTTGGAACTAATTTGATATTTTATTCCGTTTGTGCTAGTAAACACATGAGAAATCAATAATCAAAATAATTATAATTCCAAAAACATAGTGGAAGTTAGGAATCAAAATGATTACAATGCCAAAAACATGCAACAAAAAATAAGAATAGACAAGACAAGGAGATTGGTTCAGTCACTGAGGTATAGACATAAATGGTTGTATTTTTACTATAAAAAGAAGCAAAAATACACCAGTTTTACATGATACACCATAAGACAAGAAGATTAGTCCAAAGTCATTTAGGCTAACATTAAATTGTTATGTGTGTATTATAAGAAGAAGAAAAATTACATGAGTTTTACCTGATTCACCATAAAATAAGTCTTCCAAATCCATCTCACGATGGTTTAAAGTTACTATTTAACAAATTCCGAATTCATTTAGGTGGAAGGATTTTAAAGGAATAATTTAATTGACAATAAAGCTAGATTAATTTAGTAAACTATAAAACATATGATATACTCATGTATGGCGAATCATGATGGCTTGAGAATTTGGATATGTGTTCCTTTAATTTTATTTTATTTAGCATAGTTACTTTTATATTCTAAACTTTGTTGTAAATAGTTTATGTATGTAGTTGTCTTTCAGTTCTTTTTTTTTTTTTTGGGGTGTGGGGATTATATTTTTTTCGGGGTTTTTTAGCAATGTCCCCTCAACTATACATAGACTCTATTCTACTTTGCCCTCACAACTTTTAATTTGGTTTTGAGCCCCCTTAATATTTCAATTTAGGTTGTTCCTTCGTTAAATTCAGGAGTATTTCTGTCCCTTCAAGTTAGGATTTGGTTTACCCCACTTAAACCCTAATTGACTCAGCCCATTCTATCTTCAAATTGTATTTTTAATGGACTAAAAAAAATGAAAATGAGATTTGAAAGGAAGAATGGGCCGAGTTAATTAGGGTTTAAGTGGATCAAAATAAATCCTAACTTGAATGGATAAAAAAGCCCTTGAGTTTGACGACGAAAGGGGGCACATTTGAAAGATTAGAGGAATTGTTCAAAAGGCAAAGTCGAACAAGGTTTATAATCTAGGGTGCATCACTAAAATTTTCTCTATTTTCTTAATAATATATTATATGTACCGGCTTAAAAAATAATAAAATTATTTTTATTGACATTTCTGATGGACTGTCAAATGGACACTTAACCCATCAACTTCAAATTTACCATTTTACATTTGACATTTGCCAAATGATGGCACCCAGTTGACTATGAGGGCTGATCATTGCTCAAAAGGAAAAAAAAACAGTTCGTGGTATTATTTCTCTCTGACTTTTTCGGTTATGGCTGGGATTTTTGCTGATTTTGAGTTAAATTAATCAAGTAGTAAATTGCTTTGGCTAATAATAAAGTAATCAACTAGTCGTTGGTTAAGGTGGTAAACTGTCCTTGTTATTTTGTCGGCTTTCAATTTCAAAATGGCTGCAGGAAACAAAGCAAAGCACCCAGCTTTTGGGAATTGATAAATGGGGCCTACTGATTAGAGGAGGAGCCTAAATTGAAATTAGGGTTTGAGCGAGTGGATCTAGACAAACGCCTTGGGCTTTGGCCTTGCGTGGCCGGGGACGTGACGCTGTCGGCTGTCGGCTGTGTATCGTTCACACGTTCTCTTGTCCTTTTCGCGCTCCACTTTTCTCCACCATTTCCTCCCTATGGGCTACAAGCCTACAACTAGACTTCCCATATCAACATTTGGCTATGGCACTAATATGCTGATGGCACTTCCAAACCTTAATAGCATCCACAATCATGCTCTCTATTTTTTAGTTAAATTTTAATTCGAACATATAAAAATTATTTTAGGAGCTCTCTATAAAAACTTAAACTTCAATCATGCTCTTTAATTTAGAGAGTCATAAATGTTAGAACTCTTTTTTAATTGGTTCATCTCTATTAAAAATAATATAAAAAATAACTAACAATAATTAAATGTATGAAATACTCATTAAATAAAGCAGCATTAAATTATAGGGAACCACTATGAGTTCTTTCTCTCTCCTCATATTTAGGAGTTCCTAAAGATCTTCCTATTTTAGAAGGTGGATAAGGAGCATGGTTGGAGTTGTATTTTTTCCAAATCCTCCCTAAAATTTGTCTAAGGAGGTGATTTAGAGAGCTCATTGTGGATGCTCTAAACCCTATGAGTTATGATAACGACAGTCACCTAAGTCTAAGAGGTTGGTTTAGCTGTAAGGCGCTAAGTGGTTGCCTCAGCTGTACACCGTTGAGTATTGTGAGAGCCACCTACATCCGCCACCCACTTTCCAATGGATCTTTTTACTTTTGAGTTACACCTCCTGTCATAGACTGATGTCAATGCAGAACTCTTAAGTAACATTGAGATGAGAGAGTAGTAGGTAGATGCAATTTTCAAATTATGTTGTACGTAAAAAGAGAGTAAAACGAGGCATAAACATTCGAATCCAACAGAGAATTTGAATAAAATACCAAACATACAAAACCCAAGAGTGGTGGTTTCAGGCTGGACCTAGGTAGCCTTAAAAAAGTCGAAGATTGCGTGTTATTTGATACCCCAAACCATACGTATAAACAACTAGCAACTAGCAAGTTTATTAAATTATGCCCGAAGATGGTACAAATTCTAACTTCAAAAAATTTAAACCCATCTAATTCCAGGATACAAAACCCAAGAATCACTCCCTGTGCAAAGTGCCAAAAAAGACCGTTCTATCTCCTCTCAAATATATAAAGAGAGCCTTCTTTCCAAGGAAAAAACATAGATATATTTTTAAACTGAGGTGCAACCTCCAACATTCATGCCAAACTAGGCTTACGAAATAACAATGATACAGACCTTACCCTCACTAGCTACCGTACAACTGAGAACTTCCAAGTTTAAATTTATAGAAAATAAACTAAAAAAACAAATAGAAATCAAACACAAAGTCTCATAAACCATGATTGGCTACTTAATAAACTTCCGAATTTATCACTTTGAAAAAATTGCCCTGACCAACTGGCCTAACTAATAAATTTCAAATTTATTCTATTTTTCTAACTAAAGTGGTTGATATGACTATAATAAATGTCTTTTAGGAATTCAATCATGAATCGGGAAAGTTTGGAATAAAGGAAAGAATGAATAGGTATGACTCATGAGATGAATTGTTCTCTAATTAATCTAATTCCTGATTTTCATGCATTGAATTATGAATTTTAATCTTGGAACTAATTTGATATTTTATTCCGTTTGTGCTAGTAAACACATGAGAAATCAATAATCAAAATAATTATAATTCCAAAAACATAGTGGAAGTTAGGAATCAAAATGATTACAATGCCAAAAACATGCAACAAAAAATAAGAATAGACAAGACAAGGAGATTGGTTCAGTCACTGAGGTATAGACATAAATGGTTGTATTTTTACTATAAAAAGAAGCAAAAATACACCAGTTTTACATGATACACCATAAGACAAGAAGATTAGTCCAAAGTCATTTAGGCTAACATTAAATTGTTATGTGTGTATTATAAGAAGAAGAAAAATTACATGAGTTTTACCTGATTCACCATAAAATAAGTCTTCCAAATCCATCTCACGATGGTTTAAAGTTACTATTTAACAAATTCCGAATTCATTTAGGTGGAAGGATTTTAAAGGAATAATTTAATTGACAATAAAGCTAGATTAATTTAGTAAACTATAAAACATATGATATACTCATGTATGGTGAATCATGATGGCTTGAGAATTTGGATATGTGTTCCTTTAATTTTATTTTATTTAGCATAGTTACTTTTATATTCTAAACTTTGTTGTAAATAGTTTATGTATGCAGTTGTCTTTCAGTTCTTTTTTTTTTTTTGGGGTGTGGGGATTATATTTTTTTCGGGGTTTTTTAGCAATGTCCCCTCAACTATACATAGACTCTATTCTACTTTGCCCTCACAACTTTTAATTTGGTTTTGAGCCCCCTTAATATTTCAATTTAGGTTGTTCCTTCGTCAAATTCAGGAGTATTTCTGTCCCTTCAAGTTAGGATTTGGTTTACCCCACTTAAACCCTAATTGACTCAGCCCATTCTATCTTCAAATTGTATTTTTAATGGACTAAAAAAAATGAAAATGAGATTTGAAAGGAAGAATGGGCCGAGTTAATTAGGGTTTAAGTGGATCAAAATAAATCCTAACTTGAATGGATAAAAAAGCCCTTGAGTTTGACGACGAAAGGGGGCACATTTGAAAGATTAGAGGAATTGTTCAAAAGGCAAAGTCGAACAAGGTTTATAATCTAGGGTGCATCACTAAAATTTTCTCTATTTTCTTAATAATATATTATATGTACCGGCTTAAAAAATAATAAAATTATTTTTATTGACATTTCTGATGGACTGTCAAATGGACACTTAACCCATCAACTTCAAATTTACCATTTTACATTTGACATTTGCCAAATGATGGCACCCAGTTGACTATGAGGGCTGATCATTGCTCAAAAGGAAAAAAAAACAGTTCGTGGTATTATTTCTCTCTGACTTTTTCGGTTATGGCTGGGGTTTTTGCTGATTTTGAGTTAAATTAATCAAGTAGTAAATTGCTTTGGCTAATAATAAAGTAATCAACTAGTCGTTGGTTAAGGTGGTAAACTGTCCTTGTTATTTTGTCGGCTTTCAATTTCAAAATGGCTGCAGGAAACAAAGCAAAGCACCCAGCTTTTGGGAATTGATAAATGGGGCCTACTGATTAGAGGAGGAGCCTAAATTGAAATTAGGGTTTGAGCGAGTGGATCTAGACAAACGCCTTGGGCTTTGGCCTTGCGTGGCCGGGGACGTGACGCTGTCGGCTGTCGGCTGTGTATCGTTCACACGTTCTCTTGTCCTTTTCGCGCTCCACTTTTCTCCACCATTTCCTCCATATCGGCTACAACTAGACTTCCCATATCAGCATTTGGCTATGGCACTGATGCTGATGGCACTTCCAAACCTTAATAGCATCCACAATCATACTCTCTATTTTTTAGTTAAATTTTAACTCAAAACATATAAAAGTTATTTCAGGAGCTCTCTATAAAACTTAAACTTCAATCATGCTCTCTAATTTAGAGAGTCATAAATGTTAGAACTCTTTTTTAATTGGTTCATCTCTATTAAAAATAATATAAAAAATAACTAACAATAATTAAATGTATGAAATACTCATTAAATAAAGCAGCATTAAATTATAGGGAACCACTATGAGTTCTTTCTCTCTCCTCATATTTAGGAGTTCCTAAAGATCTTCCTATTTTAGGAGGTGGATAAGGAGCATGGTTGGAGTTGTATTTTTTCAAATCCTCCCTAAAATTTGTCTAAGGAGGTGATTTAGAGAGCTCATTGTGAAGCTCTAAACCCTATGAGTTATGATAACGATAGTCACCTAAGTCTAAGAGGTTGGTTTAGCTGTAAGGCGCTAAGGGGTTCCCTCAGCTGTACACCGTTAAGTATTGTGAGAGCCACCTACATCCGCCACCCACTTTCAAGATGGATCTTTTTACTTTTGAGTTACACCTCCTGTCATAGACTGATGTCAATGCAGAACTCTTAAGTAACATTGAGATGAGAGAGTAGTAGGTAGATGCAATTTTCAAATTATGTTGTACGTAAAAAGAGAGTAAAACGAGGCATAAACATTCGAATCCAACAGAGAATTTGAATAAAATACCAAACATACAAAACCCAAGAGTGGTGGTTTCAGGCTGGACCTAGGTAGCCTTAAAAAAGTCGAAGATTGCGTGTTATTTGATACCCCAAACCATACGTATAAACAACTAGCAACTAGCAAGTTTATTAAATTATGCCCGAAGATGGTACAAATTCTAACTTCAAAAAATTTAAACCCATCTAATTCCAGGATACAAAACCCAAGAATCACTCCCTGTGCAAAGTGCCAAAAAAGACCGTTCTATCTCCTCTCAAATATATAAAGAGAGCCTTCTTTCCAAGGAAAAAACATAGATATATTTTTAAACTGAGGTGCAACCTCCAACATTCATGCCAAACTAGGCTTACGAAATAACAATGATACAGA
>NW_018922535.1:28195-76218 GCF_002207925.1 Prunus avium
ATAACTGAGACTTCTTCTTGGTTCAGGTTTAGAACTTGGACGGGATCTATCATTGACTGGGCTTGCAGCTCTCTCATAACTGGGACTTCTTCTTGGTTCACGTCTAGAACTTGGACGGGATCTATCATTGACTGGGCTAGCAGCCCTCTCATAACTGGGACTCCTCCTTGGTTCAGGTCTAGAACTAGGACGGGATCTGTCATTGATTGGGCTTTCAGCTCTCTCATAATCAGGACTTCTTCTTGGATCAGATCTAGAACTTATACGGGAGCCATGGCCATAATCAGGGCTAGCCCTATCTCTGCGGTATGGACTTGGAGATCGCCCACGATCATTGCTTCTTCTATCAGGAGACATGTCACGGCCCCTTCTATCAGGACTGTGTCCATTTCTTCTATCATCATCATCACGAACAGCATATTCCACGGAAATAACCCTATCCATGAACTTGCTGTACCTCAAAAAGAAGTTAATTAAAGTTAATATGAAGCAAGTTGCAAATTGTTGAGATGGATTCATACAGCGTATCTTTTGCTAAATAAAACCATTGAGAATATTATCTAAAAGTAGTTGTCTCTTCTTTTAAAATGTTAATTCAAACGGGTAAAAGTTAAAGCTCAAGAACAAATTTATAAGACTTTTTTCCGACAATCCCAAAAAGCTCATTTCATTTTCTTTGCAAGCACATATACCAGCTTATTTTGGTAAAAATTTGTTGTAAATAATGTTTACACTAAGCTGCTGCAATGAAATGCCTACAAATGGCATGGCTTTTCGCTCAATCAAAATTGAATTTCCTTCAGAAGTTAGAGCCATTCTCCCTTTGAAGTCACTTCCAAACAATCATATGCTGATATGGTTGTCCAAAGGCAAAAACCTTGGAATTTGTAAATCAAGCAAACATCATTCTAGAAGTTATCGAAGAAAATAAAACCTTGAATTTGTTGCTTCCAATGCTTTGGTAGCATCTTCCTGTGATTCATATTGAATGAATGCAAAATTCCTTCTAATCCTTATGTTCACTATTTTGCCGTATGGATCAAAGTGCCTCTCCAGATCCCTTGTCCTGGTATGGATTGGATCAAAATTGATAACAAACAAGGTTTTCGAGGGCTTCGTGTTCGCTGAAGGTCTTTTTGAATCAACAGGTTTCCTAATCCCTCTTTCATGCTTCAATACAGAATAAAATGTGATTAAATGAGTGCATAATTCCGACAAAATAATCAAGTAAATCCTGTGACTTTGTTTATCCATTTGATCTTGTGTAATACCAACTTATATAAATGAGAGGAGTCGAGCAACATGAAGCAGTTACAAACATATGTACCCTTTGCATGCATAAGTTCAGAAAATATAGCAAGGAGGTATAGGGAATATGGTTTTGACCAACACACTCACAATATTAAAATTATGTAAAGGAATAGATTAAGCAAAAATTTGCATGCCAGACAGAAAAGTCGGGATCTAGTATTATACTTGTATGTTTAGGATCGTGCTCTGTGTGATGAAAATAATGCTCAGCAACTATGCTATGAAACAGACCATAAAGTGATAAATCATTTTGTTTTTACCTTGGTCCACTCAATACGTAGTCGGCGTCCCTTCCTACCAAATTCTGTCCTGTCAAGTCTCCGAATTGCATACTCAGCATCTCGTTCATCATCCATATAGACAAAAGCAAATCCTATTTAACCAATATAGATTGAATAAGTCTTATTAAAACCAGCTTGGTAAGTAACCAAAGCACGTAAAACAAAGTCACCAAAACAATCTTCTATGCAAGTTTATTAGGCATACATGTTTTTTTTTTAATATAGGAAAAGAATCACCATGGAATCTATGAGGAAATGTTGACTTCTCAAACACTAATAAAATTATGTGCATACAAAATCATCTGCTAGAGAGTAACACAAAACCTGCCAGTGGCTGCGATATCATCATGGAATCTATGTTGGAACATGTCGGAAATTGAACACGGAGCAAAATTCATGAGGAATGAAAAAGCAATGGTGTCTGAGGTAAAGTAGGATGGCAGGACTAGGGCAGATCAGTTTAATTCTTCTGGAAAAATACAATAAGTGAACCTTGGGCACATGCTACAAAAGAAATGCAGATAAGCAGACCCATCCAAGAAGAGCATGGACATTCCAAGTAAACCCTGCGCCAAAGAAATTCTTGAGTATGCGGGTTTACACTGCAATAAAAAAGTAACCTGCTTCTCTGAAGGGAAAATAGTGTGTACACCCATCTAAATAATAAGTTAAGGAATAACATATTGACCCTTTTGAATAACAGCTAATTTTCTTAGTAAACATGCCCTCTATTGAATTTACTCCAATCTAACAGCCCAGAGAAAGAGCTCATGTTTCTTAAAATGAAGGATATGTACTGTCCACTGCATTCCCACCCCTACAGTTCTCCTTAAAGACATATCTCTCATTGATTTTCAATTTACAGGAGGAAGGGAATTTCTACATGTCAATATGTTGTGAAGAAAAATAGAAAAAAGGCCGAGGAATACAACCAGACTTCATATTTCTGGACGTGTTCGCTTATATACAAAAAGGGTCAATGAGCCAAATCTTGAAATGAACCTTTTTCAGGTTGTACACCATATTTTCCTTTCTAAAACATATCCAGGAACCCCACTGTCTCGATACAAGAGGAAACTCTTGTTATTCACAAATAAGGTCGGAATAGTTTTTCAGACACACAGCAGAAAATCCTTGTTAGCAGCTGACACATCTGAATGATGACAGAATTCCACTGTTCAACTACTCCATTGCTGTTAAACCATATGTATTCTATTTATCTACCCGAATCTGTATCATCTCATAGAGATAAATATATGGTGCCCAAACCTCAATCTCCACTAATTCATACAGACCATATACCAGTAGGAAGATTCAGCCATGCCCCACTTCAGAGTTCACCACAAAAAACAACAGCTTGAAAAAGCTTTAAGGCCTTTATCTTGGCCACCAAATGCATACCCAACAAACACAACATAAAATTCGAAGTAAACCAAACAACCCAGTACTACAAGTATGCTACCAACAGCCAACGAAACTAGTACTTTTGATCGAGAACTAAAACAGACCATGATGAAAACACAGCAGAAAATAAGTTATTTAATCAGAAAACTTATTTACCAGACTTAACATCCACCCTCTCAACTTTCCCATATCTCCTGAAAAGCCGCTCAACATCCCCTTGCCGTGCATCAAAATCCAAGTTGCCGCAAAATATTGGCCTCATTTCTTCAAGCTTCAAAGTTTTCAAGCCCTTCCAGATGCAATAACAGGACAATTAGGTAAATACCTTGTGTCAGTGGCATTTATACAAACACTTCGTGAGCTGTCCAACTCTTACGCAACACAAAAACACAAGCAAATGCACCACACCGAAAAAACACAATGGGAAATTTCAGAAAGGAATATATTTTTGACTTGATCAAGTAGGCGTATGATTATGAAGCTTAATTACACAAAAAGAGTTAGTACAAGAAGTCAAAGTGGGGATCATAATAGTTACATCCTAAAGCAAACAGGCACAATCAAGTAATAATAATAAGGGTTCAAAAATGGAAAAAAGCTAGATCTGCTGAACATATTTGACGAAAAAGATCCGAGCTTTCATACCTTAGAGTCTTTCGGAGAGAGAGCTCAGAGAAACCCTAGGAATAATTGGACGAAAGGCTCTGGAATCGCTTTGGGGAGCTCCTGCACAATTCGGACAGTAGGCGTAAACAGAGGCAAAGTCAGTCGAACGGCGACGTATGATGTGAAGCCCTATTAGTTTTTAGCAAATTAGGCCGAAAGAAAAGAGTAATAATAAAACGGAACAATTATTAGAATATTCACTATTTGCTCACTACACCCTAGGTCAAAATTTTCAAAATTCCCATTTTACCCTTGTATGATTTGAAGTTGGTAGAGTTTTGTTTTTGTTTTATTTTTGCCCTTTTTCCTTGTATTTTTGACGTGAGTGGGTTGATCCCGACAATTCTCACTAAATATTTCGTTCTTGAGTGGGTTGAAAGGTGTTGACCGGATGTTACTAGTTAGTTGGAAAGAGATCTTCATTATTTCTGTACATCACGATTTGTATTTATTTCTTTCAAAATATTTAGAATGGATGGTCGTTTCCCGTTGAATGGATGGCCCGGGGTTGTTGCAGTCTTGCAAAAGGGTGTTGATTGGATGTTACTAGTTGGAAGGAGATATTCATCTTTTTTGGGGAGTATTTTTGCTCACAACTTTATCCCAATGTGTACCTTCATCATTATTTTCAACATTTGACACGTGTCTATTGCTAGGGAGACTAACGTGTGTATTAACTCTCTAATAGAGGTAGAGCCCACCAATATAATGGATCCCACCTCTATTAGACTTTATTAGAGCAAAAAAAAACTTACATGTAATTAAGGTAGCACTATTTTGCTATTCCCGATCAATAAAACAATAACACGTGAAAATGTTATCCTATGTGCCATTATTTTATTGGCCGAGGATAACAAAAAGTGATATCCCCGTAACATGAGAATTTCTCCTATTAGAGAGATGGTACACAAGTTGGTCTCTATAGATGGTTTCCGTAACATTTTCTGTCTGTAAATCACAATTTGCATTTATTTTCTCAAGATATTTAGAATGGATGGTCGTTTCCCATTAAATGGATGGCCTTGGGTAGTTGCAGTCTTGCAAAAGGGTGTTGACCATATGTTACTATTTGAAAGGAGATATTCATCCTTTTTGTAAATTACAGTTCAACACATATGTAAATCGTATTAACGTGAAAGTAATAATGTCTACTTTCAAAAAAAGAAGTAAGATTCTCTTTATAATAAAATTTGGTGTTTACTTTTTAAGAAGTTAAGGGTTGTTTGGTATCCTAATTGGATCTAATTTTATAAACTCAAAAACATATTTAAAGTTTAAAACCACAAAAACCAGTTTGGTAGGCCCATTTTTAAAAACTCAAACTCAAGAAAAACTCAAAAATCACCCCATTATTAAAAACCAAAAAGTGAGGTTTTGAGCATCTTTGAGGGAGATGTCAAATACCAAACATCAAATTTAAATTTGATGGCTGATGTGGCAATTTGACATCTTAGAGCATCTCCAACCGATATGTCAAAAGTGCCACATAGACATTTAACAGCTAGAAATAACATCTCACACACTCCAACCGATGTGTCAAAGCTGATGTGGAATGAAGGCTGAAGATTGAGATGTTATTTTTGACATCCCAAAAGCAAGATGTCAAATGAATATTTTATTATTTTTTCTTTTTAATTAAAAATAAATCAACACTAAAATGTAATAAAATAATAATTTAATTTAACATATCGGGTGGAGTGTAAAGCTGTGTAAAATGTCAAATTGCCACATCAGCCATCAAATTTAAATTTGATGTTTGGTATTTGACATCTCCCTTGGAGATGCTCTTACACGACTTTACACTCCACCTGATATGTCAAATTAAATTATTATTTTATTATATTTTAGTGTTGGTTTATTTTTAATTAAAAAGAAAAAGAAAAGAAAAAATAATAAAATATTCATTTGACATCTTTCTTTTGGGATGTCAAAAATAACATCTCAACCTCTAGTCTTCATTCCACATCAACTTTGACACATCGGTTGGAGTGATGTGAGATGTTATTTTTAGCCGTTAAATGTTTATGTGGCACTTTTGACACATCGGTTGGATAATATTTTTTCTCTCTCTCCTCTCTCTCTCCACTCTCTCTCTCTCTCTCTCTCTCTCTCTCTCTACTTTTTCTTTGTTAATTTCAATTTTTTTAGATCTTAAAAATAGTTTGGAGTTCAATACCTCAAATAAGTTTTTAAATCTTAAAATCACTATTTGAAAACTCATATTTTAAAAAAAGAATCATAATTTTAGAATTTACTTTATTGAGTAGGAGACCAAATAGGGCCTAAGTTATTAAAAAAGGGATCAAACTATAAGTTTGGTCTATGTAGCTTTTGGCGATATTCCATTTTATTCTATGTAGTTTTAATTGTCGTGATTTAACTTAATTCTTTTTATTATCTATTGCAATTTAAGCGCAATTACTTAATTCTTTTTATAAAAAATTCGACAAAATTAGCATGTGAAGGCAGTGTGGGAGGTGTTTTACGCTTCTAGAAAGTCCATCTTAGCCTTACATATGCTACTTGCATTCTAATTCTATTGAAAATTTTGACAAGCAAGAGACTTATAGCTATGTATCTGATGTTCTATGTTTGATTTTCCTTTCTTCCAATATCACTTGTATAAATAAAAACAAAAAAAAAACAAAAAAAAAATAAGACATTATCCTTAAATCGCAACAGTTGGTAAAATAGTTTTTGTTTTTGTTTTTTTTGGGTCAAGGACTTGGTAAACTAGTTATTTTGTCCACTCTTGGTGAAATTGCAGGATCATAATCATAATTTCAATAGTTTTCTATTTTCTCTTTGGCTGGAAATAATGATAAATATATCCTTAACAAAAATAGTTTTGTAAATCTTTCTGCATATTAAAATAAATAAATAAATAACAGAAAAAAATGGACACAAAAACTCACATATATTAAGATCTAACGCTCCCGCCATAGTCATCACTCTCAAGCTCTCTCATTCTCTATTCGCATCTTCAATGGCAGACCCAGCGCTACACTCAGAGACCCCAACCCACCACCAAACCCAACCCCTCAAGCAAATCGCCATAGACTACACCCCGGAGGCCTGCACACACTGCCCAGACGCCAACACCATCACCCTCACCTACGACCACCGCGGCGGCGCACGGTGGCGCACCACCACAAGGTTCCTCTACGGCACCTTCAGCTCCCTCATTCAGTGCCCACGTGGCAACACCAGCGGCCTCAACTTCAACATCTACCTCTCGTCCCTGGAAGGTGACAAGTCACAGGACGAGATTGACTTCGAGTTTTTGGGCAAGGACAGGACAATTGTGCAGACTAACTATTACACTGGCGGCACAGGTAACAAAGAGGAGTTTCATGATCTGGGTTTTGATTGTTCTGATGAATTTCATTTGTATATGATCAAATGGGGTCAGGATTTGATTGAGTGGTTGGTTGATGGGAAATTGGTGAGGAGGGTAGAGAGTAAAAAGGGTGAGGCTTTTCCTCACAAACCTATGTATTTGTATGCTTCTATTTGGGATGCTAGTTATATTGAGGAGGGGAGGTGGACTGGCAAGTACATTGGGTGTGATGCGCCTTATGTTTGCCTCTATAAGGACATTCATGTGCCTGTTGGAAGTGCTGTGGAGGGTTAAGGTTTGTTTGGGTTTGGCAAAGTTGGGTGCTTTGAATCTGAATATAATGGTGGGTTGTGGTTTTATTTTTTGATTGGTATGGATGATGGAAGGAAGGAATTGATGTTATGGGCATGTTTGTTCGCCAGATTGGGAAAATGGGTTTGTTGTTGATTTTGTGCAAGTGTGTTGGAGGTTATGCTTTTGTTTTTGTTCTGCCTGATATGGTGGACAGAGGAAATGGTGTTTTCTGGTGTCGAATTGGATGCTGGCTTGTTTGACCTGGGGGAATGCCCTTTTTATTGTACTCAAATATTTCTTAATGGCAACTTTTTTTCCTTTAAGTTTCTTGAGGATGCCTTTTACTTTAATGCATATATATATTTGGATTTTTTTTTGGGTGAAGAAGGGGGGCGTCCCCTAGACAGCAAACACACTAAGTAACATGAATTATGCGGGGTCTAGGATCCCCAAATCGTCATCAAGAAGAATATTTCCCAGCCAGCTAGGAGACTCATCAAGAATGCAGTCTCCCATGGCTAAATTGTAACTCCAGTTAGCTAGAGCATCTGCAGCATAATTTTTTTCTCTGTATATATGGTGGATGGAGCAACTTCCAATCAGCTTCATGAGTTTGCTACAGCTCCTAACTAAGGCATTAAGAGGATGAAAGTCAAGGAGAGTGGGCTTCTGAATTAAATTGATGGCATTGGCGGAATCCATCTCGATGAGGAGGTTGTTGATATTCATGCTCACAGCAAGCCTTAACCCAAAGAACAAACGCCAAATTTCAGCATCCAAGATCTGCCCTTTCCCAAGATTAACAGCAAATCATCTGATCCAGTCCCCGGAAGAGTCCCTGATCAGACCTCCAGCCCCAATCGCACCAGAGGCAGTTTTTCGAGTCCCATCCACATTAAGCTTAAATTGCCCAGTCTCAGGAGGGTTCCAAGCTATCATAATCTGGGTTTTAATTGCACTTTGGACAGAGCTGTACCATTCATAAACAGCAAGGAAGATGACATGCTTTGGGTTAGAAGGCATCTCTAACTCGGCACCAAGAACTCTTTGGTTTCGCCACTTCCAGATAAACCAGCAAGTAAACATAAAAACCATGTACCATGGTGCCTCACTACACCATTTTTGCTTTGACAACAGGTTCATACTCAACCAGGCCAGAAAGTCCATCTGCCAAAAAGGTGAAACACGGCTAGAGGGAAGGACAGTAGCCCATACAGTACGTGCCTTAGGACAATCTCTTAGGATGTGGATGACAGATTCAATGGGCCAACCACAGCTCCCACATGATGGATCATCCGTTAGATGCCTCCTACCACGCTGCTCATTAGAAAGGATTTTCCCTTGAGCAACGAGCCAGAAAAAATAATGTATCTTGGAGGGTATCTTCAAAGCCCACAAGAAATTCCATTTCGAGTCAGGCCAATCTGGACCTTTGAACTGTAATTGATAAGCACACTTAACAGAGAATATACTATTTGAGGTAGGACCCCAAATTTGAGTATCAGGCAGCTGACCAGTAGAGTCCATAGGGGTATTGATAATTTTTTGAATAATTTCCTCAACTAAAACACTCCTCAGTTTTTCTAAATCCCACCAGCCATTTTTGTAGAAGCTGGAGATAACACAGTCCAAGTCACAACGAGTTCTATCTTCAGCATGATGAATCAAGGGACTCTCAGTATGGCAGATATCCTGCCAAAAATTTACCTGATCGCCTTTGCCAACTCTCCAAACAATGCCTTTTATTAAGAAGCTTAACACCATAGAGAACACCTTTCCACGTAGCCTTGTTCAGTAGCTCAGAATCCAAAATAGTCTTCCCTTTGAGGTACTTAGCTTCATAAATTCGGGCCCATAAGCCACCATCCTTAGTTAACATTCTCCAGCCAAGTTTAGCAAGCATGCTCTGGTTCATAGCAGTAGAAGATTTAAAGCCTAGTCCACCTTTCACTTTAGGCCGGCAAACCAAGTCCCATTGACAGAGATGAATTTTATTTTTTATTTTTTTACAGGTCTTGGTCACCCCAAAAGAAGTCTCTATTTATTTTATCCAGTTTTTCACAAGTACTACCAGGTAATTTTGTAGTTTGCATAGCATATATCGGGATAGAAGTGGTCACAGCTATATATATTTGGATTTTGCTTGGGACAGAGAAGGAAATTAAAATACATGTATATGAATGGATGGTGACAAATCAGTGGGGTTGGAAAAGTTGGATGAGTTTTTATTTAGCTGAGAAACAGATATAGATGGGATGAATTAGTTGCAGTTTGTTGTGTGTCTTGATCCCAAGAGTGATACGAAGTACATATGCTGACTCTTAAGTAGTAAAATGGTCACTTGTGTAGTTGGTGTGGTGTGGAAAAATATGAAATATCCGATAGGATTTGGCTGGCTGTTTTGACATTGATGAGGCCACGCAAAATAGTGATGTAAGATGAGATTTATTCATATCATAGTTGACTTCAAAAGTGGTATGTTTCTGATTGATTTTGTACCCACGCATATGTTTTAGCCCTGTTGTCTATTCATGGGACCATGTTTGATTTGCTTGACAATAAGTTTATCCTCATCCCACTTGCACACCACATACTTTTAATGCTGCTAATGGGAAGGCCACCTTCAAAAATGTAACTTCAGAAGAAGGATTTGATTTTTTCATGTGAAATTTTACTATTTTTTTTTATTTCTCTATTGAAAGTTTGGATATTTTGATTGCTTATGTTGTTGTCTGCTTTCTGATGACAGTTTCATTTTGGGAACTTTTCTATTGAAAGTTTTACTGTAATGACAGGTAGTTTAAATTTAAATTTTGAAAAGCTTTCCCTTCGATTCATTCAGTGTCTCATGTAGTTGCTTTTGAATTTTTGCAATTGTGACATGAATTTGAGAGCATTTGTGTTCTGTGCACTTTTTTTGTCCTTCTGTTTATGGTGACTCACAAGGAGCCTTGAATTTTGTATGGAAGAAGGTGCAGAGATTGGTTGGTGCACTTTAGTTTGGCTGTTTCTCTTTGGAAATGGCCATTTCTTTAGTGCAGAAATCACTAACAACAAAGAATGATTGCTTGAGTAACCTATAAGAATGGAATTGGTATAATTCCAAATATTTTGGAAACCCACATAGAAGAATAATAACCGTAGCAGCTGAAGGCATGAGCCTTTTTCATTTCATTAGCCTGGCTTAAGCTTAAGCAGATGAATGTGCAAAGAAGCTGCATACAAGTTTTCCCAATTATTTTTCTTTTTGTGCCTTCTAAGTCATCCTTTGCAGGCCTGAGGAAAATAACTAAGCAAAGTAATTACTGACATAGAGAACATTTCCCTTTGTTCTATTTTGAGCAAAACTTAATCCTACATGTCTTTTTTCTGTCACTTCAACTTGTTTAGGAATTTAGGATGAAAACTTAGGCCATCTCCAATCATAGGGCTAAATGTAGTATATGGCTAAAAATTTAGCCCTCGAAAGTATTAATTTTTTTAAAGAATAGTGCAGGGCTAAATTTTTCGATCTCCATCCATGCAAGGCTATATTTTAGGGTCCTTCATATTTTATTATTTTGAGAAAAACTATGGTACAACACTCATACATTCCATAACTATGTATTGTTTAATTTAATTAAACTACTATTCAGAGACAATATTCCATGACCAAGAATTTTTTATAATTTTTTTTAAAACAACACTTGAAAACATTTAAAAAGGTGACCATATTTTAAAAAAAGAAAAGAAAAAGAAAAAAAGGATGGGTTTCAATGTTCTGACCTCCAACGGTTATGACCAGTAATTTTTTATAATTTTTTTACGAATTGAAAACATTTAAAAAGGTGACCACATTTATATAAAAAAAATATTGGATGGGTTTTAATGGTCTGATCTCCAACGGTCATGACCAATAATTTTTTTATAAATTTTTCTTAAATAATACGAATTGAAAACATTTAAAAAGGCTTTTAAATATTTATATATATACATAAATTCTCTTATGCGGACATCCGGACGCCGTGTATTTTGTACTACCCCTCTCTGTTTTCCTGTCTGTTTACAATAGGATCCGTACGATAATAACGTCCGGACATCCGGATAAGAGAATAACTGTATATATATATATATATATATTTAAATGTTGGTTGTTGGATATGCATTTGCACGAGATGATTCGTGCTCTTGCCTACACTTGATAATTTATCTTCTTCAAAAGCACATGCATGGGGCCCACAAAAAATTTGGCCTAGGCCAATGCTGGGCTACATGTGGCCTAATTGGAGGGCTAAAGGGCCAAATGTGGCCCTCCAAATTTGGCCAAATTTTTGTTTAGCCCATGGCTGGAGATGAGTTTTGCATTATTATAAGGCTATATTTGGGATATAGCCCATGGCTTAGGCTATCTCCAGTCATATGGCTAAATGTAGTCCAGATCTATAAATTTAGCCCTCCAAAATATTAATTTTTGTAAAGAATAGTGTAGGGCTAAATTTTTCCATCTCCAGCCATGCAGGGCTATATTTTAGGGTCATTCATATTTTATTATTTTGAGAAAAACCACATATGCTCTAGCCAACTTAACTAAGTCTTTGTTTTTTTTTTCCTTTAAAATAAAGTCTTTGTTTTATATTCTTTTGGGAACTGCACTTTTCTTAGAGTGCAAATAACATTGTTAGTGCAACAATGTCACAATCCTGTGTTAGAATGCAAATAATATATTGTCATTAGAGCATAAAATAATTTGTAGGTAAATGCAATACATCACGATGTTATTAATTCACTTACTCATTATATAGATCCATGTATAAGAATCTCATTGGATCCCACCACCATGTGAGTGTGTTGCCGAGCATCGGCACCCAAAGACTTTTCTACTCATGGAGCGTACCACCCTATTTGTTCCCCCTTTTTTTATGTGCCAAAAAGTACACATATAGCATAGTTGTACCAACATCAGATGACTAGTACTATATAATAGGATGGAATCATGTGTTCCATCCCAAAGATATTACACTATGAAGAAGATAGCTTTTTCTCAAAAGATTCATTCTCACGTCGGCTCCCTTCCAATCAAACCCAAGATGAAGACATAAAGGGAAAAAAATGATGTTTCTTTAAGGTGACAAGTGTTGGTCTTTCAGAAATCAAAACAAACAAACAATAAAGCACATATGTTAAGATAAAAAAGGCCAAAAGAAGAAACACAAAGTTGGATGCTCATATGAGAATCCAAGTCCATAGAACAAGTACCTTTGACAGAGCTCCAAGTTTTTCTGCATTAGTTTATCTACTTTGGCCTCTTAGACTTGAGCAAGTAGCAAGCAACCAACACTTCTTCCCAGCCGTTGAACCACAACAAAGACAATGATTGGGAAGAAAAATATTAATGTAATAACTATAAGAATCCATCTTATTCTTGCCAGCTCATAACCAATGGCAGCAAAGAAAAGCGTTCCACACATTGAAATAAAATATTGGCCCTTCAATATTTGCAAAATTGCAGGAACAGACACGTGAAGATACTTTTTGGACCCAATTCTAAGGCCTTATCCAGAAGTAGTATGGTTGAGAAAGCACAGAAGATGCAAAGGTAAGAGGAGCAGAGGAGCAAGGACACACACAGATTCTCTTCTTCTCTCTACCTTAAACAAACATGGGAATCGTTACAAAATCCTCTCTTTTTTGTTTTAACCGTCAGATATATAACCCCTGTTAATATTTTGTTGTTGGGTCCCATTGAAATGGACCTCATAATAATGCGATTCCAAAGAGCAAGACAATGAACTGCCTCCTTTCCTTCCACAACTCCCTTTTCTCATCTTCAACATCTATTGAAAGCCTCCATGACTTTGTTTTAAGCTTTGAGTCTACCCAAAGCGATAGAGATTCCAAATGGGTAGCTTTGTTTGTGATTGGTCTTCCTGAATCTTGCTTTCAAAACTAGCCATTTCTTCAGTGATTCTGATCTGGGTCTTTGTCACTCTTCATTTTTGATCTGTTTTCACCATTCTTCTGTTGTTTTAAGTTGTAGGTTTTCATTGTTTTAGTGGGTTTTTTTTTTTTTTTTTTTTCCAGCTTCCTTTAGTTATATTAGAGCATAAAATAATTTGTAGGTAAATGCAACACACATCACGTAATGTTATTAATTCACTTACTCATTATATAAATCCATGTATAAGAATCTCATTGGATCCCACCACCATGTGAGTGTGTTGCCGAGCATCGGCACCCAAAGACTTTTCTCCTCATGGAGCGTACCACCCTATTTTTTCCCCCTTTTTTTATGTGCCAAAAAGTACACATATTGCATAGTTGTACCAACATCAGATGACTAGTACTATATAATAGGATGGAATCATGTGTTCCATCCCAAAGATATTACACTATGAAGAAGATAGCTTTTTCTCAAAAGATTCATTCTCACGTCGGCTCCCTTCCAATCAAACCCAAGATGAAGACATAAAGGGAAAAAAATGATGTTTCTTTAAGGTGACAAGTGTTGGTCTTTCAGAAATCAAAACAAACAAACAATAAAGCACATATGTTAAGATAAAAAAGGCCAAAAGAAGAAACACAAAGTTGGATGCTCATATGAGAATCCAAGTCCATAGAACAAGTACCTTTGACAGAGCTCCAAGTTTTTCTGCATTAGTTTATCTACTTTGGCCTCTTAGACTTGAGCAAGTAGCAAGCAACCAACACTTCTTCCCAGCCGTTGAACCACAACAAAGACAATGATTGGGAAGAAAAATATTAATGTAATAACTATAAGAATCCATCTTATTCTTGCCAGCTCATAACCAATGGCAGCAAAGAAAAGCGTTCCACACATTGAAATAAAATATTGGCCCTTCAATATTTGCAAAATTGCAGGAACAGACACGTGAAGATACTTTTTGGACCCAATTCTAAGGCCTTATCCAGAAGTAGTATGGTTGAGAAAGCACAGAAGATGCAAAGGTAAGAGGAGCAGAGGAGCAAGGACACACACAGATTCTCTTCTTCTCTCTACCTTAAACAAACATGGGAATCGTTACAAAATCCTCTCTTTTTTGTTTTAACCGTCAGATATATAACCCCTGTTAATATTTTGTTGTTGGGTCCCATTGAAATGGACCTCATAATAATGCGATTCCAAAGAGCAAGACAATGAACTGCCTCCTTTCCTTCCACAACTCCCTTTTCTCATCTTCAACATCTATTGAAAGCCTCCATGACTTTGTTTTAAGCTTTGAGTCTACCCAAAGCGATAGAGATTCCAAATGGGTAGCTTTGTTTGTGATTGGTCTTCCTGAATCTTGCTTTCAAAACTAGCCATTTCTTCAGTGATTCTGATCTGGGTCTTTGTCACTCTTCATTTTTGATCTGTTTTCACCATTCTTCTGTTGTTTTAAGTTGTAGGTTTTCATTGTTTTAGTGGGTTTTTTTTTTTTTTTTTTTTCCAGCTTCCTTTAGTTATTGGGGCTTGTGAGTCTTTGTTTTGGTTTTGGGACTTTTGGGTGAGAGAAGTAGGAATTTGCAGATATGGGTTCGGGTATGAACTTGATCACTACTGTTATTGGTTTTGGTATGAGTGCAACATTTATTGTATTTGTTTGCACAAGAATCATTTGTGGCAGGCTAAGAGGTGGCGAATCACGGCCTATGTTCGAGATTGAATCAAGGATTGATGTTGAGCAGGTATGTCTGAATTGGCTGTCCTATATTTCTTTTCTCAGCTAGGAAATCTGGTTTGAGGTAGTTTTCTCAATTATGAATACCTCTTATATCTGTATGTATTTTTGTTTTCAGTTGATTATGCTTGAATGATTGTTTTGTAACTGGGATCAATATGTGAGTTAGCTTCTCAGTAGCTTATTTGGGTAGGCTGGTTTGTGTTTCATGATTTTCATATGTTTTGATGGCTTGTTATGTTCTTGTTTTGATATGAACTCTGCTGTAGTTGAGAGAGTCAACTCTGCTATATGTTGCAATGTACTAGTTTTCCCTAGTGTGCGGACAATACAAATTACTGAAAAGAAAGGATACAGAAAAAATGGCGTGGCCTTGAACTATAGCTTTGATATTTGATTGTTCTATGTTGAATCATACAAAGAACTCCTAAGTCTTCATGGTTTTTAGTTTTGATAACACAAGAGACTGAATTGGTTTCCTTCATGCCCTTTTGCATTTGTGTTGACTGCTACTGATGTCATTCCACCAAAACTTGAGAGTTTTTCGTGTTGTCATTGTAACTTTAGTTTTAAGCAATGGATTTTAAGTTTTCATTGTTTGCTGGCAGCCAGAGCATCAGGCCAGTGGCCTTGAACAAGTTGTGGTTTCTGCAATCCCGACCATGAAGTTTGATCATAAATCTTTCAGTTCCTTGGAAGATGCTCAGTAAGCTCTGCAATTTATTTTCTTCTAGTGCCTAAGGAATCTCCTTTGTTTCCCACCTAACCTTAAAATCTGAATTAGTTGATTGAAAAGATCTTACATTTATTATAGCTTACAGAACGTTAGTTTGCCGCTCTTTTTATGGAATGTCCTTGAGTTTTGGTAGTCATTTCATTCCTTTTGGACGCTTGCTAGATTGAAGTTTAATCTTTATGGTCCTGCAGGTGCTCAATATGCTTGGGAGAGTACCAAGAGAAAGAAGTATTGCGAATCATGCCCAAATGTGGCCACAGTTTTCATCTCTCTTGCATTGATACGTGGCTGAGGAAACAGTCTACCTGTCCAGTTTGCCGTTTGCCATTAAAAGAATCCCTTGGAATAAAACATGTGAGATCAGCAACGTTTAGCATGCCTCGATCGTTTGATGATTCTGAGGTTTCAACTGAACATTCACAACTGTGGCTATTACCTGGCTCTGAGCGTTCAGCAGGTAACATTAGCAACCAAGGGCATTCAGAATCTGCTCCTGGAAACCCCTCCGAACCAACTCCATCTAGAGAACCAGAAACAACGCCACGATAAAATGAAAGAGTTTGATCCAGAGAACCAGTGAAAACCACATGGTAAGCCGGGTAGGTTTGGTTGGAGATTCTCATACCTTGCACAGAATGTTACTATCCGTTGTAGATGGTACGAACGGCGGAGGTTGTGCTAAACCACTGTGACAAAACTCTGAATTTTTGCGTAGAAAGTTGGAAAATGGAGCTTACAAATATAATCTGATTTCTATATATATAAAGTTTATTCACGGAAGTAGAATGTTCATACTCTGTGTTTTGAGCCATTCATTCTACTCACTATGAGAGTACATCTTTTCTAAGAATTCCATAATTGAACATACCAACTTCCTGAATTCAATTTTTGTTGGTGTTGCAAGTCTGATAATTAACTGGCCCTCAGGGAAAATTGGTTTCAAGTAACTGGTGATGTTGCAGGATCTTGTGAGGACCAAACACCAATTATTTTAGAGGTTGCAACCACAGATGGTTTGTAAACTTTAATGAAAGGTCTCATATGGTATCCTAGAATTGTAAAACGGGTTGGGTTGGTATGAGTACAGAAAAAAAATTATTTTTATACAAGCGATATTAGTGGAGCGAGATTTAACACATAATCTCAAGTGCATAGATAACTGTTCTAAACCATTTAAGTTATAAATCCCTTATAAATTTAACCACAGGACCTTGAATGTAAAAGTTAGTCCGATCCCAATAAATGTGGTATGGGTACACAACTACAAGTAGCCATGTTAGGTCAATACATGACCTATTAAACATGGCATGGAATGTGGAAATGCTCTACCAAATTACATGACTTTGGAACAGGTCTAGTAAGACTTCTCCTCCTAGGGTTAGGTTAGAGTTATCCCAAGTTTGAGTTGCCGTCTTTTTAATGAATGATGAATCTCAAATGAGTTTCCTTAATAAAATTAGCAAAATGTCTCTAAAAAAAAAATACAAAAAAATAAAATAAAATAAGCAAAATGAAGTATACATGTGGAGCACATACATGAAAGCTGTACCAAATTCCATGAAACCTCAAGTGACCATAGCGAACACATCGTTGTCTTCCCCTTAGAGCACTTCCAGCAGTTGCCCCTTGCCATGGCAGGGGGGGCCGCTAGGGCAGCCACTATTCACGTGAATAATGGCTGCCCTTGCAAAAAGCAATGTTGGTTTTCAGCAGTTGCCATGGCAAAGGGCAAATACTATTTATTTTTATGTTTTTTTCACAAATTTATTTACCTAAATAATTAATTTGGATAATATTTTCGGATAAGATTTTTGGTGTGGGAAGTGAAAAATATGACTAAGTATTTATTTTTTTTTAAATCCGAATTTTTTAATATTTTTTTAGATTTAAAAAAAAAAAAATTGTTGCTGATGTCAGCCCGCCCGAGTTTTGGACTTGGGGCTGGACTTGCCCTTGGGCCAGCCCATCTTCGTGGCCCCTACATGCAGCCAGGGCTAGCCTGCACTGCTGGAACCTGTTTTTCGCCCAAAACCCCCCCAGCCCGAGTCCAGGCTGCTGGACTTGCTCTTACTCCCACGACAGACACAAAAAACTCCAGAAACCAAAAGAAGCTAGAGACCACATGGACAAATCCAACCGAACCACTAGTAAAAGAAGCGTATAGAATTTTACATAGAGGGTGATAATGGTGGTACACGTTGGGCTCTTACCGCTCTCTTCCTCTTGCTTACCTTCTCTGCCTCGCCTTCCTCGACTGTCCTCCACCAAGCACAGAACTTTTGCCAGTGAGTATAAACAAAATCCCATATTTCATTTTAGCTAATTCGAGCTCTAATGGGGTCCTTGTTTGAGTTTTTTCAAGAACAACCATGACTTAGTTGATGCAGTATGAGCCTTTTTGTGCCTATTGTATTGGTGTATTCTTATGTAGTTGAGCTAAATGTCAGTCATTTCGTGGGGTTTAAGAAAAATTATCCTTTTTGTAATGAGTTCCCGGGTATATTTTTATGGTAGATTTGATGAAGTCTCTCTGTTATATGTGGGTTGTCTTCAATAATTGTTTTGTTTTCAATTCAATAAGTAGTCATTTGAATTTGGGGCTATTGTTGATTGCAACTTTGATGAAGCTGATTTTCACTGAAACGACAGCTTTTAAGCTGTGTTGTCATGCCTCTATGTATTAGCTGATCCTCTGTCAAGCTGAGTTGTGTTTGCTTAAATTCACCAGTCATAGTTATTTGGCAGTGGCGGTGGTGAGTGAGGATCCGGTTCGTGAATGGATTCTCTCAGAAGGAAATGCAACACAGATAACAAGAATTAGTCCAGTAGGAGGAGGTTGCATCAATCGTGCAAGTCACTATGACACTGATGCGGGTTCTTTCTTTGTCAAAACAAACAGGTTTTTGCTATCAAAATGATCACAAAAGTTGCTTCTAATTTGTTTTGGAAATTTCGGTTTCATATGCTGTTTGAATCCTTATTTCCATTTCGAAGTCATAAATATGTTTAGTTAAAGCATTGAATCAGGAGCATTGGGCCATCGATGTTTGAGGGAGAGGCTCTTGGTTTAGGTGCCATGTTTGAAACTGGAACAATTCGTGTCCCTAAGCCATTCAAGGTGTGGAAGTTTTAAAATTTGTTAAATTATCAAGCCAAAGTGGAATGTGAACATGAAGTCCATGACAATGCTTAAAGCTTAGATAACCTCTTCTTATGTGTTGTAGTTTGGGCCCCTACCTACTGGTGGTTCTTACATCATTATGGAATTTATTGAATTTGGTTCACGTAGAAATAATCAGGTAAGGATGGGGAAAATTTTCATGTTTTTATATCGGTGATAACAACTTGTAATCGAATTTTAATGGTATATTGGTACTCAGTCTGTGCTAGGCAGGAAGCTTGCTGAAATGCATAAAGCTGGAAAATCTGAAAAAGGTTTTGGTTTTGAAGTTAACAACACTGTAGGCAGGTAGTCTTTCTGGATCATGTGCATGTCTGCACACACACAACTATCGAAATTCAAGGAAAATTACTCAAGGCATATGGAACCGACACACTTTCCCTTGCAGTACTCCGCAGATAAACACTTGGTCATCAGATTGGATTCAGTTTTATGGGGAGCATAGACTGGGTTATCAGTTGCAGCTGGCACTGGACCAGTATGGTGATGGTACCATTTATGAAAAAGGTAAATATTGTCTATTTTCTTGATGTCGATGGTCAATCCCAAATCATGCCTAGTTCTGCTTACCCTTTAGGAAGATGATATAATTGGATAAGTCGACTGAAAAGAAATCATAGTGCAATCCAACCTTTATTAGGATCTGAAGTTTGCTTCCAATTTTTGTACCTACTTCTTAGTAATTCAACTGCACACAAGTTTCAATGGGGAGTCCAGGTCTCAACTTTCAAATAATTTGTATGGAAAATGAGAAAAAATAAGAGTTTTATTTGGAGAAGTGCTTCCTCAATCACAGAAGATGTGATATTCAACTTTAGTTTGTGAACTCTTAAGTATAATTTTAGTTTCTGGCATCTCGTTTATTTTTTTCAAAGAAAAAGTATCTCCGAAGAAAAGTATGAGCAAGCACTGACATGTTTTTGCATGTAAGTTGGAAACTTGTTTCTCTTTTTTCACTCAACCTTTAGTTCAATGAAACTTTCAAAATTTGAGATGCCTTTTCTTCCAATATTATCATACGAAAATACTCTGAAGATTCATTTGTAACCACTCAAATCATTATAAATAAAAGTTATGTTTGCTGTTGGATTATCATGTTTAACAGGACAAAGATTGGTGAAAAGTATGGGACCTCTCTTTGATAATGTAGTGATTGAGCCATGCTTGTTACATGGGGACTTATGGAGCGGAAATATCAGCTCTGACAAGAATGGCGAGCCTGTTATACTTGACCCAGCATGTTACTGTAAGTTAAAGTTAGTTCAGATATCAGTTTGCTGTCGGATAGATCACTTGAAATCGAACTGTGTTGCTAATTGTTGAAGCCTAACCTATGTTTGTAGTATACAAGAAAATATGGTACTGGTACATACATTATTTCCACCCTTGATCTCGGGTATCTTCTGGGAGAGGACCAGTTGAAAGTCTGAGGCTCTCAAATCACTCCAAAACACGCAGACACGAATTTTGATTGTCTCTGATTATAAAATGATTAACGTAACATGTTTCATATATCTTGTATTGTGAAATATAGTGTGGCAACTGCTGTTTAAAGCACTAAGTGCACTGTTGTTCTTATCATTTGCATTTTTTATAGATGGACATAGTGAGGCAGAATTTGGAATGTCATGGTGTGCTGGTTTTGGAGGATCTTTCTACAGTTCCTATTTCGAGGTAGGTCCTTTCTTTATCTCCTCTTTCTCAAAATAATCTATGCTCTGTTTTTTCGTCTACCTACCCAGGCTCCCAATGTTCATGCAAAGGTGTTTGAGTGAGTGGCAGTAGCACTTAACTGTCAAAAGAAAAGATAAATCCAACCAAACCAACTGAAGTTGCTTTCTATTATCAACTCACATTTAAAAGTAAAGTTTAATGCCTTTCAGGCCGTTTTAATTCTCCATGTCTTCATTAATGGTTTATTGTGTCTCCAGGTGATGCCCAAACAACCAGGGTTTGAGAAGAGGAAAGATCTTTATCTGTTGTATCATTACTTGAATCACTATAACCTCTTCGGTTCGGGATATCGTTCATCTGCAATGTCTATAATAGATGACTATCTTAGAATGTTAAAAGCTTAGACATTGTGTAAAGAATTACTTTTAGTCGTCATTGTAGAAAAGCTCATCCGTATATGTCTTTGGCAGTACTGTTTCCACTTTTATGATCACCATTTTGTTTTTCTTCTTTTAACATCCTCCGCAAACAATTATGTTATTTGAGTTGTGCAGATTTAGATCCACCCCCCTTTCCTCTAGCAACACTTGGTATTTGAACTTGAAGCCTTTTAAAAAGAATAACATTTTATGCATGCTTTATACTAGTCATGTGGATAAAACATAAGCTTATGCTGGGTTTTTTTTAATTTTTTTTTATACAAGCGATATTCTACTTTAATATAATCTAAAGAATGGGGACGAGATTCGAATTCGGGTGCAAAGTGAGGAGCACACTTGCTCTAGCCAACTTGCCTAAACTTATGCTGGGGTTTTTTGTGAACTTGAAATTGAAGAATGGAAGAAGATTGAATTGCAATTATACCTTCATGGGCTCTTAGGTTATAATTGCAGGTACATTAGCTTAGTTGGGCTCTAATCAAAGGGTAAATAGCTGAAGGTTGGCCTAAACAGTAAGTGCTATATTGTACTAATATATAAAGTTCAAATTTTGGTGTCGCAAAAAGAAAAGTGAATACATTTTTAGGAAGAAACGTTTGGTTGCAATTAGGAGCAAAATTGTTTAAGAAGTTGTCTCAAACTAAAATAAAATATAGATATTTATAAAAATACCCAAGCACTATTTAAACATAGAAACATACCCAAAATGGGTTTTGGGTATGTGTGTAATGATGGGTTTTTGGTATGTTTATAAATGGGTTTTGAGTGTGTGTAATGATGAGTTTTGAGTATGTTTATAAAGTGTTTTGGGTGTTGGATATTTTTATAATTTCAGCCCCCATTTTAGGTATTTTAGTGAAACTCCCAATAAAATATTGGAAAATAATAATAATAAAATAAAAGATTTTCTATTTAAACCCCACACTTCTCTTAGTTCACCCCATGTTCTAAGTTTACCCCATCTTTTAATTTAAATTTTCACAATTTTTAAGAAAACCCCACTATCTTCCCAAACTACCCTTAAATACACCCCAAACTGAAAAAATAAGAAATAAAAGAGATTTTCTATTTAAACTCCACAATTTTCTTTGTTCCAAGCAAAAAAAACACAAACAAATAGAACCCTAAGCCCGAAATTTAATACTTTCTAGAGAAATAGAACAACTTTACCTCTCTCCAAGAACTATAATTGGAATTCCAACACTTGGGTATTGTTGAATTTCAACAAGCCTTTCCATCAACTCCCACGCATATTTAAAGAGGTAGGCTCGTTAATTTTCTATGTCTTTAAAAGAGAAGAGTAATCTGGCTATAGGATATAGAGGAGTTTATATTTTTCTAAAACTTGATATGAAAAGTGTGGGGGTGTGTGGGGTGTGGGGTGTGGGTATAGATGTACTAGTGTTAATTATTAAGTTGGATAATCTTTTTTGTCTTTTTACACAATAATAAAACTTACAACTTAATAATTTAAGTATTGGGGTGAACAAAGAGAAGTGTGAGGTTTAAATAGAAAATCTCTAAAATAAAACTCTGGACGACAATGACTGCGAAGTGAAAAGTAACAAAAGGTCTCAAAAACAGAACCAACCAGTCATGGAAGAAGAACAGACTCAAACGCAGTCTCTGATTCTAATAAGAATCTTACCCCTCTGAAGGCTGAAGCCCAATAAGCAAATAAGCCAAGAAGCCAACGCGCTCCAGAAAAGCAAACAACTTTTGAGAGAAGCAGAAACAGCAGTCATCACTTCCAGTTAAAGCCAACAGATTGCATTGTTTTCATATAAAAAAAAGCCAACAGATTGATTTCTACTGATATTAAATCATTCAAAAGATTGAGACTTCTTCAATGGAATCCATGGTAGAGGCAGAACCAGAGCCTCAACCACCACCACCACCATTATCAGACCTTATTCTCTCCCTAGAACAAGCAACCCACATGGCCAAACAGCTCCCCACCATCTCTGACCCCACATACCTTCTCCATATCTACTCTTCTCTCCACCAAGCCCACCACCACCTCTCAAATTTTCTCTCCACACCCCAATTCCCCCAACTCCAACCGCAGAACTCTCTCTCCTCCGCCACCGGCAACGAGCCGATGCAAGTCGGGGACGGGGAAGATGATGATTTTGATGATGGCATTGGAGAGGGGAATTCCAGGGCCGCAACAATTGACCTGGTTGAGGAGCAGATGAGGGATTGCTTCATTAAGAACAAGCGGCCGAAAAGGCGGCTTTCGCCTTCTGCCGCAGCCGTGGTGGAGGAGAGGCGGCTGAATGGTGATGGGTTTGTTGGGAGTGTAAAGGGTTTTGACCCTCATGAGTCTAAGCTGAGGGCTTTGGAGCTTGTGTACCAGTTTCATGGGTGAGTTGGGTGACACAGGGGAAAGCAGGGGAAAACAGAGGAGTTCTGTTTTGCATTTGCACTGTGATGATGGATGGGTTTGCAAGAAATGGACACAGTGAGTTTTTATTGGTATTGTTTGTTTCCTTATGGTTTGGCTTAGGGTTTTATTTATGTTGTGGTGTGTGACATGGAAAAGAATAGTATTTCAGAGATGCATACATTGTGGATTTGATTATTATGGACTTTTGTTGATTTATAGAAAAATATTAGCATCATGTTCAATGAGACAAATTGTTCTAGTTTTCAATATCAGTGCATAAACTTCAATTCGTGTAACTTTCTTATTGGGTTCTTATGACACACAGAGAGACACAAGTGATAAAATTGGATGACTTTGTTTGCTGCATTATGCAATGCACAAGTCATAATCATTGTCTGAGCTAAAAAACATGGTTTATGGTTCAAATATGCTGCTTCTGCTTCAATGATCCTGTCAGGAACTAGTCCACTAATGATAAGTTCTTATCCTAGGAGCAGTATAATGGAAATTTTCCAGCTTGCTCTATATATTATCGAGTTCGCGTTTGAATGAAATATGCTACAACTCATGTGGTAGAACAGGCTTGCTCTATATTTCGTTATACTTTTAACAATCAAATTATGCAATTGAAAAAATCATCCCTGGATAGCTCTTCTAGCCTTCACTGCAAAAACATTGCAAGAAAGTTAGCAGAACATACTTGGCCAGCATTTCCCATACCATTTTCATTCTCCATTGGAGTGCATATGCAACATCTTATGTTACCCATTAAAAGCAGTATGTATTGTGTCAATATACAACCCTGGCATGCTATTATGACTGACGGTAAAAAGGGAGTTTCCTTATTGATCTCGCTAGTAATGAAATCAGAACTGATGTATTGTTGGAGAATGACTGGTAAAATCCCCACTGCTGTGTTTTAGATGTTAATGCAGTTGAGACAGCAGTAGTTGTGTTGCTTGCTTCATGACAGGAATTTCTTTTTTGGTTCATGCATGAAATTCCGTAATATATTCCAAGGAGCGTGATCTTGAATATCAAAATTTAAATACTGATTGAGAATAAGCTTTTAGTGGAGGAAACTGGGGGTAGTGTCCAGGTTGCTTCAGCTTAGTTTAAGCAGCATCAACCCGCAGCACAAGAAATATCAGCTCAATTTCAATCATTTGTGGTTAACCAGTATTTGGTTAAAGTTGTGATAGAATTTGTTCTGTTATGTTCTCAACTAATTCAAACAAAAATTTTGTTAGACTTTCTTCCCTTGTTTTTTAACTGAATTAGATCCCTCTCTTTTTGTGTTACAAGAGAGAAAAAGCATACATAAAGATAAAGGTAATGCTTCTTCTTCTTTCTCTCCCTCTCCAGAAATGTTTCAAGTCCTCTCTTCCCCTCTGGGGCATCACTACAATTGAGAAGGATGCTCCCCTTTCCCTGGTGATTGATATCATTATCGAGCAAGGTAATGATCCCAACCTTACTATATGTGTGACCTTCTTCCATGAACTAATATGACTAGATACAGTACTCTTTTACGATAACATCACAAAAACTAGTGTTCCTTGATCATTTATCTCTTGAATTCATGCATGTAGTAGCACATGAAAATAGTGTCTGTTTTCAATGCTGCAGTGTCAAGCAAGATAAATAGGGGAGTAGTTTTCCTGTAATAAGGACGCTGTAAAGTTTTTGCAAAGCCAGGTTACCATTTATAAGTTTGCTTCTTTTAATTTTGTATTTTCTTTCAATGAAGAAAGGAAGTTAGCGGCCAATATTACATCATGTAGGAAAATTGTTTGGTTAAAAGACTGATTGTGTTTTCGCTTCTGCTATATATAGGTCTCTTTCAGTCAAGGTATGAAATTCAAGCCTTTAGACTTGAAAGTACAGCACATGGAACAGGTGCACCTGTTGATGAACTACAGGTTCAAGGGGTTTCTAGTCGTAGCGATTTGAGGAAGGTGAATAAATTTTTTGGCTCTTAGTGTTATATCGTTCTTGCTTGAGTCGGCTACAGTAATCAGATTCTTTCGGAATATGCATTTTCATGTGTTACGATTCTTTGTTCTTACATGATCATTAAAGTAAATTAGTCATATGGAAATATGAATTTGGTATTCATTGTTGCATGATTAGTAGTTCATCATAACAGAAGCTTCAAAAGTTATACAAGATAAATGTGCTGCATATTATAACTTCAACTTCCTTAGTTTTTTCTTGCTACACTTGCTTATCTTCATAACAGAAAATCTAGTTGTTAATTGAGAAGTCTCATCCTTGGCCCGAGCAGCTGAAATGAAGTCGGATATAATCTACACCGTGGCTTATCTTTATGATTCATGTACTATTGTTTGTTTAGTTTAATGCAACTACCATATTTAAGCCAAAAGGAAAGTATGTGTGCATAGTTTTTTTTCTTGTTAAATTGTGATTTAACAAGAAAAAGGGAAAAGTTCCTCATTTTAATTTCTGACGCAGGGCCACTTAAAAGTCAAGGCCGGCCGTGCCTCGTTCATAGTTGTATAGGACGTTGCAAAGTAAAACACCAATTTGAAAAACAGCTCATGATGATTCTCTTTGGTTTTCCGTATGGTAGTGATTTGCATTTTCTTATGATTTTCTCTGTATTTTCTTGCTGACTGTCGCATTGCTGAGGTATAATTGTATGAATTTGACCTTTTAACATTTGGAAGGGGGAAAACCTCAAGATTTTGGATTGTCAGTATGAATTATTGGTCCAGGATTTGAGGTGATGAAGATGTTTAATGATTACTTTACGTTTATATATAGATCATATGGCCTTGGCCGGCCTATCCGTAGGATACTTGATCTGAATGAAACATACCATAGCCAAAATGAAAAACCAGAAGTTACTTGACATTTTTTTTCTTTCTTACACTTGTAAAAAGTCACTTGAGTGTGAAGTACACATTTATTACCATAATGTCATTGTTGAAAATGGCTCTTTACATCCAACAAAATATACACATACAGCCGCTGGCCTTAGCTAAAAGCTGCTAAGATTAGTTCCAATTTATATAGAAAATGATCTCAATTTAATTTACTGGTTTATCCAATCAGTACTGCTATTGGCACCGAAGACTTAAAGTTCCTCCTAATTAGTTGAGAAAGAATTAATTGAACAAAAAGATTTTTCTTTTGTTTTTTTAAATATAAAACAGATTTTCCTTTTAAATACCATATAGATTGTGTTTTTTCTAATTACTTGGAAATCTGAACTAAGATTTGAGCTATGGAAATAATTGCTATTGGTAGACTTGCATGGATAATGTCTATGACTATCATTGTGCTTACTCTATCAGTATCTGTGGAAGATGATGATCATGACCCTCTTCATTTCTCTCTACATCCTCCCCAGATTTTCTCTTCACTTGTTCTAGTGAAGACAGCATTTTCCCTACAATAACATTCAAGAAAGTCGATAAAATTCTCCACGAGATGAAGGAAAAAGTTGGGTTAGGTGGTGGTCCCAATCCAAAACATAAAGTTGAATTAAGTAAAGATTCATCATCACATACTCGTACCAAAGAAAATGGTGCATCATCAAGAATAGATGTTCCTGATTATGGAGAAGAAAAAAAACAAGGTTTCAAATAGCTCATACAATGTAAACGTGACATATGGCTTCCGCTTGCTAAATGGAACAAACAATATTCCTACAGCAAGCTATGTTGTTGTAGAGCTTAGACAGATTGGTGATGGTGACCATGATGTAGGACTATTTGGCATATTTGATGGCATAACGAACTATCAAACTCCTGCGTACTTGCAGTCTTATCCCTTCAAGAATATCATAGCGGAGCCTGAATTCTGGTTATCCACTGCATATGCAGTGAGGAGAGGATATCTTATAACCAACAATAACCTTGTGGAGAGAATTGATTTGAGGTCCATATCGGCTTCAAGTGCTGTTACGGCAATATTGATGAACCACCATGACGAGTGGATGCTGGTGGTAGCCAATGTCGGCAATTCTCGTGCTATTATATGTTGTAAGAATGGTGTGGCTAAGCAACTATCTGTAAATCATGATCTTCTTAATAAAATGGAAAGAGGAGCACGTAAACAGAGAGTTTCATATTTGCTGATAACGAGGCATTTCGAATTGTTTGTTGACACGGACAAGATCAAGGAAAACCTCTGAAATTATTTCAATATTGGGTTGGACCTTGGACATATAATAGTTCCGAATAGAATTCCTTCACCTAATGCCAAAAGTTTAATTCAACCTTCAAAGTTCACTAATGCCAAAAGTTTGTTCACCTACCAAAATTTGCATTGGTGTCAAAAATTAGTTAAACTTGCACTCTCGTTTGTGTTATGGTATGTCGAGGACCTCCGAGGCCTTAGAAAAGTATAAATAATTTCTTAGCCTTTCAACCTCAAATTCAAGCACCAGGAAACAAAGAAATTACTCAACACATAATAACTAGCAACTCAATTTTCTTTTATTTTCTTTTTTCTTTACTTACGTTACTGCGTTACAATTTCGAAATATTAATGGAATACAAATGTAGGCACAAATCCATTGTTTTGTAGGCAAAAAATGCTGTTGCTTCTGCTTGTATCATACTGCTAAGGGCCCTAAAAACCATTTTTTGAAGAACAAGTCCGCCAATGATCCATTTCCATTCCAATTTGCTCTTGCAGGAAACACTTTTATGGAATTTTGTCCAGCCTTCTCTAGAAATTGTTGCGGTCGCTGTTTGAATGAGATTTGCTGCAACTAGTACGGTAGAACCGGCTTGCATGTGTGTGAAAAGTATCGGCCTTCTAGAGAAACCACAAATGTCATACTTTCACAATCAAATTATGCAACTTCACAAAATCATCCATGGATAGCTCTTCTGGTCTTGACTGCAAAAGAATAATAAGAACAAAAAAGTTAGTAGAATGGATTTCCAGAGGCAGGAGCTTATAAAACTTTTTCCAACATAATTGGTAAGCAGAGAAATAGCAATCAATACCGTGGCAGGACGACCAACGTTTCCCAAAGCATTTTCAATCTCCATGGGCGTGCATATGTGCTGAAGTGATCTCCTCAACATCTTACGTTTCCCGTTAAAAGCAGAATTTACCTGTATCAAAATACAAACAAGGCATCTTATAATGACGGCCCAAAGGAAAGGCAGTGTCCTAATTGATCTTGCTGGCAATGAAATCATCTACACTTTGGAGAGTTCTCAAATCATAACTTATGTATGTCTGGAGAGATGTACTAATGGAAGAATTGAGTCAGAATAACAAGAAGATTGACCAAATTTTTTTTATCTCAAGTAAAGACACCACGCCCTATACAATGAGTATTCAGCCGTAATATCCCCACTACCGTGTGTCAGATATTAATCAGGTTGAAAATGCAGCATCTGCTGCTTGCCTCCATTTACAGGGACAATATATTTTTTGCAATGAAAATCTGTAATACTAATGATAATCTAAAATGATTGATATTGATTATGGAAATTGGAACAACCATTGAGAAGAAGCTTTTAGTGGAGGAAACTGAGGGGTAGTGTACAGGTTGCTTCAGCTTAAATTTAACCACAGCAGCATCAACCTGCAACACACACAATATCAGGTCAATCTGAATTTGTGGCTAGTTACTATTTTGGTTGAACTTCCAATAAACTGTACTGCTATTTTTTCAACTCATTCAAACAAGTAATATTGACAGTGTTAGAAGGCATATATTTTCCTAAATGGGATTACAAATTCTTACGTTAGGCTGAGGAAAGAATTTTGTCCTTGGAACCTTACATATGAATTGAGGATCTGAAAAGGAAAATGAAAAACAGAACCCAGGTCAGAAAAACAAAAAAGAAACAGAAGTATATACACTTGCATCTCACTGGCATAAAAGTTTATCAGACTGCAACTCATCTCAGTCTTTCACCGTATAAAAGTTATCACCCTTTTCTCATAGGTTCTGGTTTGTATAAAGAGCTTCAATAATTTAATTAGATGATAAAAACCAAATTAATTCCAAACATAGAGATACCTGAATAGAAATTGACGAAGATATTGATGGGCCGGTACTCAGATGTTCGCAAAGATGATTCCACCAGCCGCAAAGCTGTCTCCTCCTGAAATAATTTTACCATTATCGTGATGAAGGAATCAAATTATGAATCATATCAGATCCATAAATTACTAGTGATCTAGTTTGATTTGCTCTACTCATTAAAGATTCAAATTCATACTCTCTCTATCCCTTTCCCTATCCTATTAAGGTGTTAGCTTCAGGCTATGCTTGAATGAGATAGACAAACCAGATAACATTACCAATCATGAAAGGATTATTAATACAGGGCTACATAATGTAATTACATAACTTGAAACAATTAGAATCATAGATCAATAGAATAATGCCAACCTGGAGTAAGAGTACTACTTCAGAAAAGATGTCACCCATTGGAAGAAGTTGTTTGACAACATCTGTACTTATATTAAAGGGTATATTAGCGACTACCTGCAATCAGAAACTCAAATAGGTTATATTTTAGGATATTTGTAAACACGGAGAAAAGACCTAGTGTTTCCAATTGAGCACGGATTGTTGCGAAATTAGCATGCATCTCATTAGGAAGTCAAATTCATTTTAATCAACCAAGAAGGGTACTTACTTTCGCATATCTTGAATCTGCGCTGGATGGCTCTATACTTGCCAACAATGATGACATATGAGAGTGAATGTGACATTTGACAAAGTCCTCTTTCAAAACCTACAGAGTAAAAAACTTGCAAAATTAATCACAATGGAAAAAGAAATAAAAACATAAAGTGCATGAAAACTTCAATTCCAGCCTGTTCAGAATCCAAAGATGTTGCTCCAAAGGCAAAGCACTTTTAGAAACATATCAGTGATATCACTACCAAGTTTGCCAGAATGCTAAGGAAGAGCTCATTTCTTGGTAGCATAAGACAGAGCAAAATGTATGACCAAAATGTGCTTTACCTTGAACCGTTCAGTCTCTGAAAATCTTTCACTCACAAGAGTAGCCATGTGTGGATCCTAAAGCACATAAAACATTCTACAAATCAGTGTACAATACTAAAAGCAATTTGTCAAATTTGCAACAAATACCACCCTTCTTGCAGGGCTTCAAATTCAAAGACCCAGGATTCTAATTGGATAACCAAGAAGAAACACACACAGAAACCTTTTCGATTGCAAGCACAAATGCACCGGCACTAATAAGAACATTAGTCAAAGAACCTGTTCCTGGCCCAATTTCTAGCACCACATCACCTTCTCCAACATTAGCCGCAGCAGTGAGCTGTTCGTTGATCTCAGAGTCCAACATATAATGCTGAAATACACACAAATTAAACAAACTAAGAAATTTCAAAACCAAATCATTCAGAAAATGAACCCGAGGCTGCTTACCATTTCTATCATACAAACTAAATTTTGGAAAACAAACTTTAAAGAAACATAATTGGAACCAAACCCACATACTATCTTCCACACATTGTCTAAGAACCTACACAAGAACACAGAATTTGAAAAATAAAAAAAGAAAAAGAAAAAAGGGAAAATTTATTAAGTGGGAGAGGAAACGAGAGAGAGAGAGAGAGAGAGAGAGAGAGAGAGAGAGAGGAAGTGAAAAACCTGGCCGAGGGATTTTCTAGGGAAGCGGCCTTTGGAGTTGAGAGCAGTGAGAGTGGCATGGTAGTCATCTGGGTTTCCTCTTCTTCCTCCTCCTACTCTTCTTGTTGTTTTACCAGCGCAAGCTCTTATATAAGAAAGTGATGATGATGATGATGATGATGATGATACAGGTGTTCGTGTGCCGGGTATGCTATTGTGTACAGGGAGTGGAGTTTTCAGTTGAATTAGATTTTCAGTGGGGGATATTGGCGGGAGAGATTGCTGAAGAAGAAGAAGAGGTGGTGAGTTCATATCTGTTGTTCAGTGTTCACTGTTGGGGTTGCTTGTAAATTATTTATATATTTATAATTCTTATTTTTCTTCCTAGTTTGTAGGAGATCTTTTGAGCCTGGGGCTTTTAGTAAGTTCTCTGGTGCCTTCTTTGGGGCTTTTTTTAATGAAACATTTCCCATTGTCAATTGCTAATTCTACAAATTGTACTAATAGTATATGGATCCATTCATTAACTCATCACTGTCACATACAAAGCTAGTTAGCTAACTTCTTAATTATATTGCAAATACCAAATTTAGCTAGTTGTAGCCACTAAACAAATTTACAAAAATCTATTATATAAAAGAGTCTTGATTAAAAGTCTCTTGGTCTTTTTTCACCAACTTTGGGATTGCTGCTATCAATTTTTTCAGGGCTGCTGCTCTCATAATTTTCAGGGCTGCAACTTCCACTGATGCTGCCACCTACAACTTTTCGTCCTCCACTACTTTCTTCGTTGCCTTCTTCCTTGAGAACATGATCACCTCTCCTAACCAAAACAAGAGCCAAATGAAGCTGACCATCATCGTCATTTAGATCATCATCAACATTGTCATAATCCTGAACATCACGACAATTATTATCACGATCACAATCGAGACCGTCATGCTTAAAATTAGGGTTAATAGCCCGAAATGACCAAACTTGAACCAAATCATCTGTATCTAGATGATGCTTATTAACAATGTGATTCCAGGTATGTGTCAACACAAAGGATCGCTTTTTGGGTTTCTTTGATAGCTTCCACCACGCCAAGGTAATATCTTCTTGCTGAAGCACGGGATCTATCAATGAAACCTGCATTTTATATTTGTCAAGTCTGGCCTTCTCTTTGCGTTTGAGGAACTTCTTGGGGTTCTTGGATGTGGTTTGCTCTCGAGGCAGCAACAACCTACCTTGGCCTGACTTTATGTCAGCCTCGAACAAACTCTTCTGTGCCAATAATTGGAGCTTTGTCCCATTCATTTTGCCCAATATCACTTGCTTGAATTCTTCAGGCAACTCATGAATAGGTTCGGGTACGCTCTTGTTCTTCCCCTTGCCTTTGCCTTTGCTTGAATTCATGTTGACCGAAAACTTGACCTTTTTCTTCTTCTTATCAGGAGCAGCAACCCAATCTTTATCATCCTCGTCAAAAATATGTTTTCTTTTCAAAGAAGCATTCTTAACAGTCATTGCCTGCTCTTGATGAATTTGATCAAATTCAATACTACTACCACTAGTACTAGCATGTCCAGTCGTGCTCATTGTTATCTTTTGTCCAAATAGGATGATGCTATTAATATTAGTTGGTGATGAAGACCTTCGTTTCTTAGGGTGTGGAAAACATTCCTTAACTAAACTGTGACAGAAATTACAACACGTAGTTAGTTAATTAACCCATAAAAAAAAATGTAAAGTGTAGAAAAACACAATAAGCTTAATATATGCAGTTTAGTTTAGTTTCTAAATAGGTCAAACCAAATTTTATTGTGCACGACTTGGTTTTATTTGGGTCGAGATTACATGTTTTAGCTGTAAAAACCATTCAAATTAGTTTGGTTGATTGGTTTCAACCGCTACAACTGTTATTTGCCTACACTTAAAGTAGGCATAGTGAGAAATTAAACTTGCAGCAAATTAAGTAATTGGCATGCACAGTGCATAATTAATCATTAACATTTATAAATAAGGTAGGGAAAGTTAGAGAGAGAGAGAGAGAGAGAGAGTACATACTTTGGAATTTGTAATTGAAAAGTCAGTTCTGACTTTTCTTCTTCATGATCAACGAGTAGGACTTGGCGGCCATCATCATCCTCGTCATGGCTGCTAGGACTCTCCAATATCGCCTCTTTTCTCATGATCATCACTGGCCCGTTGCCTTTTTTCTGTGACAAATTAAATTAAATGTTACAAAATAATTGCATAGCTTAGAAAAAAAAACTAAAGAGAAGAATGAAAAGTAACTGATTATGTGAAAGCTAATCAGAGAAAATAATACTTACAGGAGTAGTATTGCTAGGGCTGGCCGTATCATTCAAGAAATTGAAGTACAAGGAGCTTCCTTTCTTTGGAGATTCTGAAGAATGCTCTTGTTTCTCTTGATGCGCCTTGAATATACTACAAACCGTCTCCGACAAAATCTCGAGAGGGGACAAGCCATCACCAAAACCTACCTTACTCACCAAATTCATCTTTTCTTCTCTAATCTTGCTCATCAATGTTATCGACGAAGAAAGCGCTAACCCGTTAACAAATTAAGAGACAAGTGAAAATGGTTAATGTTATATAGTTGCTTAATCCTAGTGTGAGTTGGAAACAGGAAAGTTTGGGCTTCAAGTTAATGCCAACCCTAAATAATGGAATGAACTAAGTTTTAATTCCAATCCAAACGGTTTGAGGAAACCAAATTAATCTCTGTAACCAAAGGAAATCAGATTGACATATGTGATTAGGAAAGTATGAGTGAAAATGTAACACGGAGAGAGAAAATCTTAATTGGTCCTCAAGTAATCTACCCAATAAAAATTGGTGACCAAGTCCAATAATTTCTTGCTTTTTTTTAGTTGCCTATTTTAGAATGTATTTTAACATTTACCGATTTTGTTTTGGGCAAGTTACATATACCGATACATAGCCCAGATTATTCTAAATATTGTCCTTGATTCCAATCCCCCAGGCAACAAATTGGGTTTGATATTGTTTTTCCCTTTCTCATTTCAAAAAAGTTTGTAGGGGCAATTTTTTTTTGGATGCGGTAAACCCATTTTTCTTTGACAATTTGATTTTTTTTTTTATTTTAATAAAAATGAGATAGAATTTTATTAAATCAATAAGAATAAGGAGTACAAAGGACTCAAACGGTAAAGGGAGTCATCCCAATAATAATATGGCAACCGTGAATAAAACTTCCCAAGTTATCCGAGTTTCTTTTTAATTCATCAAAAACTGAAATTTATTTATAGAAAAAACATAAACATGACCCACAGTATTTTTTTAGTCGCACCTTACAATTATTTAGTGCCCTCGTTAAAGATTATCCTTGAAATATTAATTAAACCAACAATCAAATAGACATTAAATTATAATCGAGTAAATAGAAGAATATATAATAAATAAAATTAAAAAATATTCTGAAGATACTCAAATAACGAATCAATTTTTAATGCAAATAACAATTTTTTTATTTAGGAGTAGTAACATATAGGACAATTTAATTACTGACAAATATATATAGCATATAAAATTTATTTAGTAAGTTCGAATACATTCACAATTAAAAGACATAAAGGTCTCTGGGTTTAGCTTAAGTGGTGAGAGAGGGTGGAGTAATGGGTTAGGATTAGAATAAGCTTATGGTTCGATTCTCGCTAATTTTTTATATTAAAGAAAACAAAGATATAATATTGTAAGTTAATCATAATAATAAATCTAAAAACTAAAGCTGTATATTACTTCTAGTCCAACTTGTCCACTTACATTTCTCATAAATATTCCTTTTTTATCCTCTTCCCTTATCATTGAGATGAGAGAAAGAGCTTACAAGCGAGTATACTGTATAGTTTCTGTCTCATAATGTATGGAGATGTACCCTTTTAATTGAAGCTTACTTTTACAAGAGCATAAACATAAGTCAGATGCTTGATCACCAGCCACTCACCATAAATCATCAAAATCAACATCATTGAAATGTTGAGTGGTGCCTTTGGCAATGTCAAATAAGTCATCAGTTTCTTCACTTTCAATCCCAAACATGTCATCTTTCTCTTGCTCATGTGCTGTTGGTGCTGCTGGCATTGAAGGCATTGAAGGCATATGCCATTGTGGTGACTGCATAAGTTGCTTTTCAAGCCCAAAAATGTCATCTTGTTCTCCTTGCTGCTCTGCTGCTGCTGGCAGAGGTGATGGTGAAGGCATTTGCAATGGTGATGATGGCAGAAACTGTGGTTGAAGTTGCCTTTCCTGCCCAAGAATGTCGTTTTCTTGTTGCTCCTGTGGCTGCGGCGGCGGAGAAGGCATTTGCAATGGTGGTGAAAACAGAACCTGTGGTTGAAGTTGCTGCTGCTGTTGCACTTCTTGTTGTGTAGAATTATGCAGCAATATTGGGAAATCTACTAAATTTGAATGACCATGATCACCAAAACTAGAGAAGTTCTTGTTCCCATCAAAATTACTGTATCTGACAAAGCTCCCCACCTGTCTAAAGCCAGCCAATTCCTTGTTGCTGGTGATCCTATTTCCAATGTGATTAGGATTGTGATAATTAGTATAATATAGCTGGTTGCTTAGAGTTGGTTGCCCATTTTTATAATTTGAATGGTATGGCATTGATGGAAAACTTGACTCATTGCTTAGAGTTGGATGCCCACTTGAGTAAACTTGACTTGGAAAACATACAGAACCTGCAGGGGAAGGTCTAGACATGTGACTACTGAGGTCCTGAACATGGCTTCTGCGTTTTGGTTGATATGCTGTTGAGGTCGAGTATCGGTTCGGGGTTTGAGAACAGCCTCCTCGAAAATTTAATGTTGATGAAGATTGGTGTGATGGGAAATTTGATTTTTTGGGACCTCTGGCCCTGGCCTTCATGATTGCTTCTTGTTCCCGCTTCAACGAGAGGCGATATTTCTGCAAAAATAACATTTATAAAGGAGTGCAGAGCCAAGAATGTGTTGATGTTTCTCTCTCAAAAAAGAAAAATGGATAACCAAGATTGTTGCAGAAATCACTGACCGAAAAAAGAAGTTATTTATCCTTATATAAAGTTGAAAATCCTGCATTAAAGGTACTGAATCCTATACAACAAAGAAGTAAACCTGTAAATGGCTTGAAACATTTTCTTTCCTGAGTCCAGGGACATTCATATGCTGAAGTATATTCTTTGGATGAGCACCTAAATCAAGAAATAAATTAGATGTCTTAGTTTCAATGGCACCAACTAAAATAAAAAGTTCATCACAAAACCAATATCAAGAGGGGCTCTTACTATCAACTCCTAGCAATCTGACAGCTTGCAAGAAACTCTTATGTAGCTCATTGGTCCAAACTAGCTTCGGCTTCTTTTGGGAAGTTGAATCAGAATTCTCTGTCTCCTCATCTTTGTATGTCCCTTCAGGGTTTTTTCTTCTCAACCATCGGTCTCTCGTCATGAACGATTCACTCTCCAAGCCCTCATTTGATGTATTCTCCTGCTGGGATTCACCATAAACACTACTTTCCTCTTCAGTGAGATCTATCACCACATGATTTCTGTTCTTGATGATTGCAAACTGCCATAGGTTTTTTAGGCTGTTGATTGTGAGTGGTTTAACAAAATAAAATACAGCTCCTTTAAACAGCCCACCCAACATAGCATTCTCGTCGTCATCATCAGACATAACTGCATAAATAAATAAAAACCAAGTCAGCAGCATATGCTATCAGAGAGGCCTAACTCCATGAATAAAATGTTTTCTGGTGAGTGCAAAGTAATAACATGAATGGGTTTTTGAAACTGAGAACTTACTAACAACTGGTACTTTGGAAACTGCTTTCATTTTCTCTAAGAGCTCATATTTATCCATGTCAGGCAAGTGAGACTCTGTCAGCACAAGATGAAGCTCATCTTCCTTCTTCTGAGCTATGGATAGTGCATCATAGGCTCTTTTGGCTGTCATAACTGCTAGCAAGAGTAAAGCAGGAAACTGTTAGAAAAAAAACTGTATTTGCAAAAAAATAAACACAGTTAGAGAGAGATAAATTTTGGAAGTCATAGGCTCATAGCATATGTGGCAAATGGTTAAAACTACCTTGGCAAACAAGGTAAGCATAATAATCCTGAAGGAAATTAGAATTACATGGTTAATTAATTACATGTTAATATAAAAATGAAATGGGTTTTGACTGCGTTTGCAGGAAAAGAAAAACAATTAAGACTCCATAATGAAACCAAATAATTCAAACAAAAAGAAAAAGAAAAAAATGTTTACCCTTATACCCCAAGTTACAGAGCATTCTTGATAGTATTGCAAGACATGCAGAATCACCATCAACAACCAAAACACTGACAGGTTCCAGTCTTGGACTAGAACTGTTCACAGATTCAATTGAGATGGCCTTCTCATAGCTCATGGCGTCACGCCGGGGTTATAGGCTTCAAAAATAATAAAATTTAAAGAAAAAAATAACCCATCATCTGTGTAGTGTTTTGAAATGCTCAATGTGTTGTGACTTACCAGAAGAAAGAGTTGTGTTTATTCTTACAATTTGGCTTTTGATGACAGAAATATTAGAGCAATTGTTACATAGGCACAAGCTCACAATATCAACAAATCAGATAAGTTGGCAATAGCTTTGAGCATCCATAGCTTTTCAAATAATTTCTACAAGAGAAAGTCAAAAGCATATATAGCATGACAATTATCTTGACGAACGACTGCCAATTATAGAATGAAAAGGTCAAGGGCACTAATGAATTTCCCATGTTTAGAAGATTGTAAATTCTTTCACATGTAAAATGTTTGTTTATTTAATACCTTCCGTTACACACCCCCCCTCCCCACCTTTGAGTTATTTGTAAAACTGTTGAGGTTTTATATGTTTTCATAAAATCTAAGAGGTTTTGAAAATTACACTAACGCCCTTTGAAGTTTCAAATTGTTTTTACATAACTCATTACGTTAAAATTCCGTCTATAAATTGCTGAATTCATTAAAAAAAAAATTCTCAAAATGACAAATTTACCTTTATACAAAATGTTACAAACAACAAACGCAACAGAAATCTTGCATAGCACTCAAGGAAGATTCAAAACCCTGCAACTTTTGCTCAGCACCTACCCTATGTAAACCTAGAATTTAATTACAGAAATTACACCAGGCTAAGCTCAGTAAGGGGTAACTTTACATCTTCTAATTTTCCTACTAAACCACAGCAAGAGGCCCAAATTCTGAAAATGCCTTAGTCAAACAAAAGACGGCGTCTTACAGACTTGGGGAGATTTGAGCTTGATGGTTTTCTCTTTTCTTTGCTAGTTTCAGCTCTCTGACTTGATAGAATTTCTCCAGGTTCTGTCTTCTTGGTTAGAATTTCTCCAGGTTCTGTCTCATACACTTTGGCCGAACGGTAGAATTCTGTGATATTTAGCTGGACGCCTCTTGATCCTGCTGTTTCTGGCTTCCCAGTTTTTCTTCTTTTCAATTCTTTCAGTTCCTGCAAGATTTAGGCACAAAAGCTTACAAGATTTTCCTTAATTTCAACAGGTACGCAAGATGGAAAAGGAAACCACAAATAAGAAAGAAACAAAAAACACATAGAAATGAAAAGGGAAAGAAATTACACCTTCTCCTGCAAAAATCTGTCAACTTCCTCCGGAAAAGCAGCATGGACAAGGTCCATATTTTCATCGGTCAACAAAAGGCAACAACCATTATTGATATCAATCGTAGGAACATCAGACTCATCGAATGGATTAATGGATTCATCAACTTCCATAACATCATCCTGCTGCATATCTGACTCCTCCGGAGGGACTGTGCAACTGACACAACCCAAAGAAGGTGCAGATTTTTTCCACTTGACCACATAAAATTGATGCCCATATCTTATTTTCAAGCGGTCTATGGAATCGAACTCATACTGCCCATATAACAAACTTTTTACAGGATCTTTAGCCATTTCCCTTAAAAAAATAGTTGATAACATCGGAAGCATCCTCTGGCGAATATAAGATGGTTCCCACAGCTGATGATAAGCCAAGAAATCAACCACCATTTCAGTTTTTGGACTTCCCCATGATATGTGGAGTCCATCATTTTCTGTGCACAAAATTTTAAAACATTATGGTGCACTGAAATTGACAAGATACATTCACAAAACACCATATGCCAGAAAGAAGCTCCTTTTCTGAAGAAGACATAATTTTCTTAAGTCATATTCAGTCCATGCTATTGAAAAAGAATTTATACTAGTTGTACCAGTTTTAGGAGGAATGTTAAAACATACCAGTGAAGTAACCATGGCTGTTGCACAAATACATTTCAATAATTGCATCATTCGGAAAATTCGGCTCCAGTGCAATCTTGCTGAGAACTTTCAATCGCCAATTATCTTGCTTCTTCTGCTCCTTTTCTTTACGATCCTGCCATTACCATTAAAAGCTTATACTTAAGGACGCAATATGGAGCACATTGCCGAATTGTAACAGACACTATTTGAATTCAACTTATGATGGGGCCCGATATGTTGACGCAAAAAATGCACTATAAAGGATAGGTATCAGAAGGGAAAATAAATGTACCATATCACAAGAAGAGCAACTGCATTTGAAACCCTCTGATTTTTTCATGCAACCCTCACCCATTGTGGAACTACAATATTCACAGGAAGACTTGAAATGAGTTCTTTTGCTGCCAGGATGCCCACAAAAGGAACAATGAGAGAATTTTCTTTTTAATGAGCTCTCATCTGGACTGGGTACACTATCATCCACAGATCTTATTTCACCTTGCAAGAGAGAAGCATCACCATTTCCTATTTCACGCAACCTGTGCGAAATTTATAATACAAACTTAACTAATTTAAAAGTTTGAGCACAAAATTATATTTCAATTAAAATAACTTTTGTAACAGAAAACCAAAAACGCCATATATGAATGAATCCATTTAGTATCTAACCTATTCAATATCACATCTTCACTAAAAGTTTGGGCAAAACGAAGAGCTGTATCAAGCCCAACGCCTTGCACCCCATTTAAATCATAGTCATTTCCGACCAAAAGAGAGATGGCAATCAAGTGTTTCCTCTTCAAACCAAGACCAGCTTCGATATCTGACATATAGTAACATTCAAATGGTTCCTGCACAGAATGAGAATCTCTGAATGGCCTAAAAAGATGGTGGCAACAGAAATGGCAAGAGAAGAGATACAAGTTCACAGAATAAAAAATTAATATGAAAGAGCGGAATCAATTGCCCAACCGGCGCATAGTTAAACTTACAAAGACATTACTACTTACTCTGGAATTGGATTGAAAGGTTTTTATCACACACTTAGCCCCAAAGAGGAACACATCACTGTCAGATGTGATGCAAGCATCTACATGACCTTCGGCGTCTAACTGGGCACACAGTGCTTCAGCCTCTCCTTTTGCTTTTACTACAGGCATCCCAAGCAGTTCAAGCAGTTCCTATTAAACCACCTTTAGTAAATAACTGGTAAGCATGCAAATGCCTCGGCAACAAACCAAAAGAAAATATCTATTATTCACAAAGATATAATACAGATTCTAACAGAATTAAACTGATCATAGACTTTTCAGACCAGGAAAAAAAGAAAAAAACTGGTCACAAAATTTTCATCCAGATGTACATGTTGCAAAGGAAAATAATGAAGCATATGGATAAGCATGAACACTCAGTCTGCTACTAAATCATGAGCAAATAAAAGGACTGCAATTCGCTACAAACAATCTCATTCATACAGGGTTTAGCCAACAAGTGCTGAAAATATGTCAAAGGTAAGACTGCTCCATATAATCACCACCACAATTTGAAAAGCCGAAGAATTAAAATCTTGAATCTTGGATGATAAGGGTTCAAGTGGAATGAACTTACAAACTTTGTGGGAAATATGGAAACTTTTTCTTGCCATACAAAAAGAACTTTCAAAGCAACCGAAAGATGAGTTTGCACCAAAGTTCGAAAACAGTACTTGTCAATGCACAAACACAAAATGCAGTTATTAAATTGATAACAAACCATAACATCAGAAACAACTCACAACACATTCTTGAATATACTTTGTAAATGTGCTGTTTCTCTCAACTGAAGCACCATCGCCAGCCACAGGCAAACTTGATGAATCAATACCAGAAGAACGAAAGAATCTTGCAATCCTCGCCTCTGACTTTAGAGGTGACGGACTTCCATCAACTACAAAGACTGGAAATGCTCCAAACTGCATAAACACTGACCAATAGTTAAGCTCACTCTCAATTCAAGGGCTGTAACTTTATCTCAGTCAAGCAAATAAAACAGCATTACATAAAACAACAAAAATTAGAGAGCTTAAGAAATAGTTGGCCAAGTTAAGGTAATTTTTTTTAATTTAAAACACAAAAGCTCAATCAAATTTCCATTTTTTTCCCCATACTTTATACATTGAAGTTTATATAAGTAAATTTAAAATGAGCTCACACTGTCAAACAACTTGAATCAACTTTCATATTCCCAAAACCCAAAATGTGTATAACGGAAAAGCCACAAACCCAACTTTTTTTTCTCTTTGAATTTCTCACATTTTCTCGGAAAACAAGCAGAAAACACAAAAACAGAGAGAAAACTGAACCTTGGAGAAGAGATTGATGGTACGGAAGAAGGTGACCCTGAGGTGGGGGCTTCGTGCACGGTCCTTGATAGCGGTTTCATGCTGTACGATCCAGAAGGAGAGGTCGACAGCAACCCGCTTGTTCCTCAAGAAATCAAAACCCTCATGCCGGGCGTAGGGTTTAAGCAAGTCCCAGAATTTACCACCAACACCCATCACTCTGGAATTTGCAAATATGGGTCTGGCAGTAAAAAGACGGCTTACACATTCATCGTACTAACCGAGAAGGTGAAGGAGGAAGAAGACGACAAGACGGTTCTGTGTCGTTCGGTTTTGTGCCGTTGGGTTGTCCTCTTGTTAGTAATGGGTAGGGCTTCTCCGTTCAACATAATTTGGGTTTGGATACAGTTGGGTTGAAAACATGAACTAAAGTCTAGCCCGTAAAATATTTTATGAATTTGGGCTGGCCAAAAAATCCCTGTAAAATGGGGCCTCCGATAGTAACGTGAGGAGAGTTCGGGTACAGGGACCTCTGAAATTGTTAGTTTTTACGTTTTCTTTCAAAGATCATGTATGCAAAAAATCTGGCTAAATAAAAAACCATTTAATGATTATATTGTTTCGATCCGAATGATGTTTTTCACGGAGGACCCTTAAAGGATGACTTTACCATAATGCATAATATGTTGCTCCTAGATTTGGTGTCAAAAAAATATAGCCGCTTGGCTATACTGTTTATATATTAAAAAAACTCTACAAAAAAAAAAAAAAATGACCCGAGTAAAGCCGCGCGGCTATAATCATTTTTTGAAAAAATCCCGAGTATAGCCGCGCGGCTACACTATACATTAAAAAAGGACAGCCTAGCGCCTAGCGGCCGCCTAGCGATTCGGCGCCACGTGTACTATTTATTAAAAAAAAAATTAAAAATATCCCAATAAAGCCGATCGGCTATATTCATTTTTTAAAAAAAATTCCCACGTATAGCCGCACGGCTATACTATTTTTTTTAATAAAAAAAAGCCCTCCTAGCGCCTGCCAAGCGAATCAGTGCTACGTGTCTAAAAACAATATAGCCGCACGGCTATAAAATTTATTTAAAAAATTTATAAGAAAAGGACCCTTCTATTTGCATTCGTTTATACTTTATAGATATTAATTTGCTAGTTTCGACATCTTGAAAACAAATATTGAAGAGATAAATTTCATAGTAAATCAATTTGAGAGTTCAATTTTTATTTTTTTTGGTGGGAATGTTTGCCTTTGGTCAACCTCTTTTCCTCGAGTGCTACTAAATTATGTTTCTACACACATTATTTGTTGACAAATACAAGTAAACCAAATGCTAATTGGTTTACAAGAATGATCTTTAAATTGTGATTTAGAACATCAATGGTTCTAATTATGACACGTGTATGTTGAAGATTGGTTAATCGTAATGAGTGGGAAAAGAAATGTGCACTTGTTACCAATTACTTTCATTCTACATATCTCAATTTCTCTCTTTTACAACTCCCATGATTTTGTGTATACGTGCATGATCCTTTTAGTATATATTATCACAAGACATCTTCTTAGATAGTAATGGAAGGTACAAAAAAACAGGATGACATGGAACTAAATAGATATTATATTATCTATATATATAAAGCAAAAGGCAGAGAATGGTGAAATATTCAAAATACCAGAAAATGCCCTTGGTTAATTTAAATATTAAGAATTGAAATTCTTAATTAAATGAGGATAATATGGTAAATTCACAATTAAAAACAAAATCAGATAATAGATCCTATTTTTGTGGAAAATAACTTCTCATTTTTTATTTTCTTAATTCTAAAAACTAAAAAAAGAAAACCAATTGGCACATGCGTGAGTGTGTGGCAAGGGGCTAGTATACAGAAAGAGAAAGAAACATAGAGGAGTGGCAGAAAAAGAAAACCAATATTAAGAATTGAAATTCTTAATTAAATGAGGATAATATGGTAAATTCACAATTAAAAACAAAATCAGATAATAGATCCTATTTTTGTGGAAAATAACTACTCATTTTTTATTTTCTTAATTCTAAAAACTAAAAAAAGAAAACCAATTGGCACATGCGTGAGTGTGTGGCAAGGGGCTAGTATACAGAAAGAGAAAGAAACATAGAGGAGTGGCAGAAGAGAGGTTACCTGTTTGCTCAGAATATGCTTGTTTGTAAAATTGTTAAAGCCTAGGAGGTTTCCTGAAAAATAAGCTTAAACAGAGAGAATAATAAAATATTATGTACGGTCAAGTTTTGGATATAATACTTTCATGAATATGAAGAGATAATTCTAGAGAAAAAACCCAAAAAGAAAATGGTGAGGATGAATGGGACTTGTGTCCTTGTAATAGGGATTAGACAAGAACACAAAGTGATGATGAGTGATGAGGCATTGAAAATGACAAAGTCATGAGTTAAACTCAACATAATTCATGGACAATTCATGATTAAACTAATTTAAAAAGGCTACAAAGAAATGTACACTATAATTAAACGGATAATATTATTAACTTATCGAATTATTATATCCCTTCTTATCTTATTATGTATTTATACATGTATCTTTGTCCGTATCGCATTCCATCTAGTCCAGTATTTGAAGTGAAAATTATGAAACCAAATGGTCAATTTATTTCTAGTGTGAAATTTAAGACTGATGTTACGTCTATGAATTTTAGCTTGCGGTGAGAAGTTAATTGTTTTTGCCCTAGTTACATAAGAGATGGATGCATCACCGTGCCCATCGGAATATTTCTCCATTGATTATGTGATAGTTGAGTTGAGGCAGACAATGTGAATGTTTGGTTGAGAAACATAAAACCCATTCATGGCATTCAATATTTGATATTGATGATCAAGTGGTGAAATTACCGTATCAACCTTAGGCAAATCCGGCTATGAAAATTTTGTGCGTGTGGGTGTGATGTGGACTAGAGGAGCCGACACCGGCGCGCGGAGTCCACCACTTGTGATCGGAATCAGATACACAACAACATCGGATCCTCCTTCTGATGGTTGGGGCCCACAGCTATATAGGCTTATAAGGATCAGCCACATGTGATCACATAAACGACCTGGCGGTGAGCTAGTGGACAAGTTCCAAATTTTTAAAGATCTTGCACCAATTTGGACTGATCATACCAACAATGTAATTGTCAATGGCCAAAGGGGCCATGCTTGCAACCCACCATGATTTTGTGGTTACACTAATGGAAAATACTCAAACTCTTTATTTTATTTTGTAACGAGTTATTTTCTCAACAGCAAAAAATTACAGTTTGATACATGTACTTGAATTTTGTTTTTTATATTATTAAATAGTTATTTTTATGCATCTATATCATATTAAGATTTCAGACGGACGGATTCTTAGCCCACTAATAACAACATCGACATTATTCCTAACTTAACCACATGTTTAGCAAGTACGTGGTTTTATACAAAAAGCCTCGATGTTATTATGAGTAAAACCATTTATTATATGAGACTTTCTATTTTGTTAAGTTTCCGATGTGGAACTAGTGTATTCTTCAACATATCACACTGTAATTTATAGATAAAAAAGAATGACTTTCGACAGAGTTTTGTGCTAGTGCCAAAAATACCAAGACATAGAGTTATTTCATACCCTAGAAACAGGTTTCTCTATACAAGAAGTTGTCATGCTTCATCCCAATATATCATCTACAAAAATTATTTTTGGCAATAAGATCAGTCCTAAGGACACTATGGGCAGCGTGCCATCAATCAATGTGCTAGTACAAAATACAAATTCAATCCTACATGTAGAGAGAAACTCTCATACAACAATTCCTCCTACGTACCATTGTGTTATTGATCGGGATTCCGTTACAAGAACCTTTTTTTTCCTACATGTGACAATGTGATCAAACTAATAAGTACAGATATTAAGTATGCCCAAGTTGATTTAAGGTCAACTCACTTTCTCTCAAAAAACATGCTTCTGAGTCCAAAAGACCAAGAGATCTCACAAAATCACACTCACTCAGTCCTTTCTTCCCCTCTTAAAATAACTGCAAAATAGAAGCATCCACCCTCCTACACTTGTTTGTCATTTTCCCCATTTTTATTGCTTCTTTTTTTCTTTCTGAAATTCAACCTCATGAACTACCTGGAGATCCCCACCTAGAAGCTACCTCTCCCTTTCTTCATCTTCTTATTGCAATGCTCACCAAACCCTTTTAAATATAAGCCCCTCCTTCCTCTCCTCTTTCACTCTATCTCCTCACTGTCTCCCACTTCACTCTTTAATTTCAGACCAACCCTTTTCTCCCACAATTCTCTTCTGATAATTTCACCTTTGAAGTCTGGCTATAATCTATGGATCATCCAATTTGAAGGCTTGAAGCTCTCAAACCACAAAAATTGCTTGTTGGGTAATAATTATTTTCTTAATCTCTTTACTTTTTCATCTCACAAAAAAATGTTGCAGCAGCCTCAAAGAAAGCCTTGTCCAATAGAGCGCAGGCCTACAATGCTCCTCAAAGATTTCCTCAATGAGAATTCTTCTAGCTCATGTTCTTCAAGTGGGTTCAAATCATTTCCCAGAAAACAATCACCATTCAATCCCAGCAGTCCCCAGAAGAACCTCATTGAATTTGATCCAAAACCAACAAGTTCAAATTCAAAAAATAACCCCACCATTACCAGCAAATTACTCAGAAGCAGATCAAAGGCAGCCTCCACCACAATCTCAGCCTTCCAGTCCCTCATGAATGCAGTTAAAAACATCCCATTTACCACGGTAAAACCTCCCTCTTTTTTACCTCGAAGCCTCTCAAGGAGGCTGCTGCAGTCAAAATTTCAGAGCTCATCAAGGAAGCAGAGTCAAAACCAAGTCCAAATTACTGTGAGAGTCAAGGACATCATGCGGTGGACATCGTTCCGTGATGAAATGTTACCTCCACCTCCACCGTTGGATTATGCTTCTTCACCTCTCCATTGTACCACAAGCACCACCATAACAAGGTCCACAACTACTACTTGTACAACTTGTAGCAGCAGCAGCAATGGGTCAAGCTGGTGTGACAGTGATTTTACCGCAGAGTTTTTACCGTCTTGGGTTTGTAGTAACTCTGACCCTCACGCTGATGAGGAGGGTGGTAAAAAATATTTACCATGTGTCGGCAAGGATTTCATGGAGGCATCAACAACAGGGACAGGAAGTTGCAATATTGCTTTGGGACCCCAGGTAGAGCAATTATTTAGTGCACCGCATCTATATTTATATTGTGTGTCTGCTGTTGAGGGTCCTTTTGATGCTATTAATTTGGTTGACCTGCCCTTGGTTGTACTTTATGGTACTTGGTGGGCCATAGGAGAACAATTTTTACTAGTCATCTTTAATCATGAACCGCCAACGGGTTCATAGATCAGTGGTAAGAGCATTTATCTGCAAATGAGTGGTCTCACTCTCGTGTTCGAATCCGACACCTCCCCCTACCCCTTCTAAACTTTGACCCAAAAAAAAATCTTTAACCATGAACCATGGTAAATCTCCTGGTTATTTTGATCTTACCTTTGGCTAAGCATATATCACAGAGTTTATCATGCATGTCAGACAAAATAGAAGTTTACCACTAACCTAAAAGACATTTAAGTTTAGATCCCAAAGTACTTTGATCTGATATTTTAATATATACCTAAATACAAATTTAAGTATGTCCAAAGCAACAGTTTTTGTCACTTTTTTTGGGTAACAACAATTTCTGTCACTTTGGCAAATGCTGAAATAAAAGAGGATTTTATTATTTATTTATTTATTATCTTTATGCCTAATTAGTTCACATAATTTAAAAATGTTGACTTATAAATTTTGTTCATGGGAATTGTACACTGTGCTGAATTTGATTGGTGTGTGAACATTAGCAGGTTGAGGTGCTGCTGGGTGATGAAGATGAACAGCACAGTCCAGTTTCAGTGCTTGATTGTCAATTTGGGGAAGATGAAGAAGAGTCATTTTCAAGTACTTTTGATCAAAGCCTTGAAAATGTGGGTGATGAAGATGAAGAAATGGCCATGGAGCTGTTGAATTATGTCAAAGCAACTAGCTGTGAGGAAGGCCATTTGGAAGATAAACTGCTGTTGGATTTCTTTAGAGAAGAAATGAGTGTCCAAAGAAATCAAACTGATGATGGATTTAAATGGGAGATGGTGAGCAAAGCAAAAGCTTGGGTGAGTGGAGAACACAATGAACTTGAGTGGGGGCTAGACCACAAGAAGGAAGCTTGTGTTAGAGATATGCATAAAGGAGGGAGGTGGAACAAGTTTGAGTATGAGCAAGAGGAGCTGGCTTTAGAAATTGAGACTGCCATGTCAGATTTCTTAATGGAGGAGCTTCTGGTTGATCTCTTATCAAGATAAATATATATATATA
>NW_018922535.1:81192-103582 GCF_002207925.1 Prunus avium
CGGTCATAAGAATCCCTAATGGATTAGTTCTCTAGAAATTAAAATATCACCTCTTGCCCAAGAATTGAATTCCTGATTTTGTGTGAGCCCCATTTACTTTTTAATTCCTTAATATGAAGTAAACGCAGGAATCCTCCATAGGTGGAATTCAATTTCTTATGAGAATTCTAATTCCTAATTAGTAAACACATTATTAGATTTGACAACAAGATTAAATTTGCTACAAAAATTAGAATTATATGAGATTTAATGTATGTAATTGAAATAACTACAGGTAAGGAATACTTTGAAATCTATTTCTTCCAAATCTTCTCATACATGAATTGTAATAGTTCATACAAATTTTTTTACCTTATAATGTCATCTGAATTAATAATTTTGAAATTACTCCATTTAAATTGAGCCCCTTTTTTTTTGGTTAAAACGAACATTATCAAATATGAGGGGGTAATGTCAATTTCTCATATAGTTGTATATCTTTTAGGGATGATAACAGGTCAAATCGAGGCTAGGTACGTATGTCATTTTCATAATTGTTCAATGCCAAATTACATGGATGTGGTCTATTGTGGAATAAATATGAGAAAAGAAGAGGAAAAATAAGTAGTGGAAAAGGAAAGGAACACGTATGAATTTATTTTATGTTAGTTAAATTAATTTTCATTTACCAAACAATAATAATAGTATAGATATATTTTCTCTTGTACGAACGTCCATACGTTATTACCATGCAAACGTCATGTATTTTGTACTATCCCTTCTTGTTTGTCATCATATTTATAATGGCGTCCACATGGCAATAACGTCTAAACGTCTGAATGGGAGAAGACTGATAGTATAGATATATGTCATTTTCATAATTGTTTGCCTCATGTTTTTGTTGTGGGCATATCTTTTGCCCTAAGTATATCACATGGATTGTTGAACACATATTTAACGTACAACAATTCTGAACCCCTCACATGTAGTTGGAAAAACTGAACGTTATATATGGATCTGATCCAATTGTTCAAAGTCTTAAGTCATGGAACTGTGCGTATCACGAAACTTATTGACTTTGATCTTCATGAACATGATGGTTCAAGTACATGGATGGCTTCATAAATTCGTATTTTTAATTTCTTTTAGGTTATACAGGGTTTCTTCAAAATCCCAAAAGTTGGCCTGCTCATAAGCTTTCTTCAATTATCAATAATTGTAGATAAAAAATAATAATTATGTACAATGTATTTTGATTTGCGTATTATAATCATCTTATAAGATTAATTACAATCCGGGATGCCACGAAAAAGCAAGATTTTACACATGACATTGGCCTTTTTTAAGTATTGAATTCAAAGTAAGGTAAATATGAATTATGTCAATTTATCAAGGGAGCGTGACCATTTCTTTACATCTGAGTTCAATTATCATTTTTGTAAATTATAATTATTTGAATGATTGCTTCTATAAATAATAATAAAAAGTTATCGTGTAAGAAATATGATACATATATAATTTTATTTTTTTGGGGATAAAAAAAGGGTTGTTTTTCAAATCATAACTACTCAGTCATTATACAGTTAATGATGGCGACAAGAAGGTTTTATTATCATCTGATAAGAAAGATGAGCCAAAAAAATGTGTTTCACTATAGTAGTATCTACATGAAGAATGGAGAGGATCATTAATGTTTGTTTTAAAAGTAAATCATGTACATAATCATGATGCAATATAATCTGGATGAATGTGTCTACAGGAAAATGTAACTTCATAAAAGAAAGACACGTGAAATGCAATATTTGAACATATAATAAACATAGTTGGGGTCAGACGTGTTGTACCCCTTCGTTTTATAAATAAAATTTCGCTTGTTCCGTCAAGGTTCTCTTAAAAAAAAACATTAATTATTAGTAATTAAGAGGGCATTAGTCAATTAAGGAATGTAAAATCCAATCTAATATAAAGTTCGTATACAATTGAAATTTAATGCTAAGTGCTTTACCATTAAAGCTATAATATTATGAGAATCTATTTCAAATAAAACTAAAAGTAAATGCATTTTGATTTTTGATTAATTAAAAAAAAGGCACACAGAAAGAACCAATGAGCTCATCCGCAGCAGATTACAGCCCAACCAGCCTTCCTCTAATAAAGCTCTGTAATATGCAGCAGGGTAAAACCTCTCTCTTTATTCTGGCAAGTTGCCAACTCAAAGAGGTAAAATGAGTGCGATAAATTGATAAAAGAGCTCCTACTCTGAGTCCATAAAAGACTCTCCCTCTTCTCTCCCTCTCTCTCTCTCTAGATTTTTCCTTATATGGCATCATGCTTTATAAGTAAAAAATAAATAGTCACCGTGATCAACCCGATACCATTTTCCTTATATATATACACACACAAAATCATCGTTTTCTCTGTGTTGGGAAGGTCAACATGCAAGTTCACCAACTGTAATGAATTTCATATATTCTTCTCGCATTGGTTTTTGATCAAAATACACCATTTTTCAAGGCCCCTTCTCATTGATTTTGAGTTTCTGTGTTGGGTACCCAATACCCAATAAACCCAGTTCTCAGTTGGGTCTCTGAGAAAACGATTGAAAGCGATGAAGAACGAAGAGCAAGCTCGGTTTCTTTTTGGGATTTCGCTCTCTGACAGACCCAAATGGCAACAATTTCTCTTTTGCTCTTCTGGGTTCTTCTTTGGCTACCTTGTTAATGGTGTCTGCGAGGTATTTATTTCACTCTGCTTTTTGTTTATTGTTTTTTGCAATCCGCGCCTGTTTGGTTGCCGAGCAAATTGACGCCTGGAAAATGAAGGAAAATCGGCGGTTTAAAGCTTTGTTCTGTTTGGTTCTTGGGAAAATTGATTGAATGAGTCATTTCTTTGTCTTTGGTTATCCCCTTTTCTGTATAGTGTCGTAGCTACCAAGCAAAGGTTCAAGCGTTATCTCTTGAGCAAGGAAACTATTTTATTTTCCTTAGCAGATTCATGATTTTGGTTTGATAATATTTCCTCTGTTTTAAACTCTGTTTGGTTGCTGAGAAAGTTTAGCAAATAAATATCTAATGAAACTTTAATCCTCTGTTGGGTTATGGGACCAATGGGTTTTATTTTTTTATGCGTTTACTTTTTGTGGAATCAAAAGTATCATTTTGGAATTAGTTTTAGTCCGCGTTTAAAAAAAAAATGTGAACAGTTCATTGCACGTTCAGGAATGAATTAAATTTTGATACAATGTATCTCAAAAGCAATCGATAATTGGAAATTTTATTTTTAAGATTGCTAAGTGATCTTAATTTTTGCCTTATTTTCAGGAATATGTGTATAATAGGCTACAATTCAGGTAAGGGAATTATATTGGTATTGTTTTTATTTTGGCATTCGATTGGTGCCTGTTTGTTTATTTGTTTTGTAAATTCCTTGTTCCAGCTATGGTTGGTACTTCACATTTGTACAAGGATTTGTGTATCTTTTTCTGATTTACCTCCAAGGCTTCACCACCAAGCAAATGGTGAACCCATGGAAGACTTATGTGAAGCTATCTGCTGTGCTTATGGGTTCCCATGGTCTTACCAAAGGCTCCCTGGCTTTTCTCAACTATCCTGCACAGCTCATGTTCAAATCAACAAAGGTAAACAGCAAATCCCTTGAAAGTAATATGGTAATTCTTTTTTACAGCTCAAGCAGCCATTTTAGAATACAAATTGAGTGTACATAAAGAGGCTTCAACAAGTACTTGCTTATTTAGAGTGACCAGTTTGAGTTTCTTCTTCTTTTTGGGGGAATGAGATATGCAGAGTTAAAGAGTTTGATTTGAGTTTCTATCTCAGTAACTAAGTAAATAATGCCATCTTTAAAGCTAGTTGACTGTTTTCGAGTAACACAATATTGAACTTGCTCTGTATTTGTTGCTTAAAACTGTAAACCGGAATTGACTGCATTTCCTAGTGCCATTTACAGTTTCTCTGCTCTTCTGATGTTAGCTTCATGATTTGGTATCTCAGGTTCTGCCTGTAATGGTAATGGGAGCCTTCATACCAGGTCTGAGACGGAAGTATCCGCCTCACGAGTACGTTTCTGCAGTCCTGTTGGTGGTGGGTTTGATCCTATTCACCTTAGCGGATGCACAAACATCTCCCAACTTCAGTGTGATTGGTGTTTTGATGGTATCGGGTGCTCTAGTCATGGATTCCTTTTTGGGTAACTTGCAAGAAGCAATATTTACCATGAATCCTGAAACCACTCAGGTGATAACCATTTCCCAAATTCTCTTTTGTGTGTGTTTTTAAACGTGAATTCGAAAATTGTTCATGGAAAATTGTGACTTCTCATACAATTTAGTGCTTTCTATTATCATCATCCACAGATGGAGATGCTGTTTTGCTCTACAGTAGTTGGCCTGCCTTTCTTGATTCCACCCATGCTTTTGACAGGAGAATTATTCAAAGCATGGAATTCATGTTGGCTGGTAACTTACAATTGGAAACTCCTTAATATTCCACCATGTTACATGCCTCACATGCCTCACATGCCTCACATGCCTCGCAAGCCTTACACTTTCTAACAAAATCTTTTGGTATTATGCAGCATCCATATGTCTACGGCGTGTTAATCTTCGAAGCCATGGCCACATTCATTGGCCAAGTCTCCGTCCTTTCCCTCATTGCGCTTTTTGGTGCTGCCACCACAGCCATGGTACATTCTTCTCACCGGTCTATTTTGGCCTAGATATGTCAATGTGGTACCAAAACCTGTTATTAAATATCTTGAAATCACATTTAATGGTATAGATGTAGTCTTTATTTTCAACTGGCATTTTCTGAAAGCAAGAGCCCTGTTTCTTGGTTCTAGGTAACATTAAATATCATGCACATTGATGAACAAGCATATTGTACAATGTGAGTTATATAAATTCTTTTACTTATTTTCATTGAACTTTATTTTATTTTTTAAATCACAGATCACAACGGCTAGAAAGGCAGTCACATTACTTCTATCATACTTGATATTCACAAAGCCATTAACTGAAGAGCACGGGACTGGACTTCTGCTCATAGGTATGGGGATCACATTGAAGCTCTTGCCCGAAAACAAAGCAAACCAGAGGGTTTCAAACTCATCTGCCCAGCCCAAGATTTCAAAACCAGCTTCAACTGAACATGAAAGGATTCGACTCGAAAATGGTGGAGAAGATGAAGAAAAGAGTCAATTGGTCTAAGAAATAAGCTTCTTCAATTGGTTCCATATTTATCATTAGCTGTTCAGTAAATGTTAATTATGCTAAATAACAACTCTAGGATTTTGTTTTTTTTACCTCCATTTTGATTCTTTTACCTTTCGTCCCTTCTTTCTAATTCTTTGTATTTTTGTCCAGTGTTAGTAACCCAACAATTACCCCCTCCGTCCCTTATTTTTATAATCTTCTTGTGAATGTTTTGAACTATGAAGCTGTATTTCACAATTCTGACAAGAAATTACCATTATTCAGATCATGGTTTCAGTTTTAGATATCCTTAATGATGCTTAATCTTATAATTACACACACAAAAGGCTAATGACCCCAAAAAGTGTATTTTGTTAGTAAAAGAAAATCTAACTGTAGCTTGCTCAATGGTAAAGGAAGGGATAAAGTCTAAAAAGGGCAAAACCCAATTGGAATATCAGATATATATAAAAAGATGTTCATTCTAGATTGATCGACATTCATGAAAATATCTGGGTCAATGGGTTGACCCTTTGCCTCTTCTAATTTATAATTTCTTGCTCGCATGAATCTGGTACAATTAAAAATATTTTAAAGTACAAATTGTTATATAATAACCCCTAAGAAAATGACCACTTAACTGACCACGTAGACTGAGCCCAATACCAATAGGTTAAACGGCACGTCGCTGCCAATATGTAGGTTGAAGCATAGCATATTAGCATGTCTTATCATATTCTAAACTATTCTAATGTATAGGAAGGGAGTTTGAGCTCGGTTGTAAGGGACGGGCACATTGCTTTAGTAAACTGGCCTAACCCGCATTTGCGTATTTCTTATGATTTATATCATCCTAAATGTCTAATGATTAAAATTTTAAATAATTCAGAATTACTTTCATTATTTTTTTTTTTTTTGAAAACACAACTACTTCATTTCTAGAAGACAAATACATGATTTTTAAATAATTCAGAATTACTTTCATTTTTATTTTTTTTTGAAAACACAACTACTTAATTTCTAGAAGACAAATACATGAAACAATAAATTATTAAATGCAAGGAAATAAAAGTTCATGTCTAAGAAATGAATACATATTTAATTTAGGCTGATGCTGATGATGTTAATGAAGATAATTATTGATAGAGAAAATAGTTGTAAATTGAGATAATCCCATTGATTTAGTTTAGATTGTTATACATAAGTATCCAACTCGACAAATTAGCTGTTACTATTGCTCAGCATGTGACTGAAACGACAAATAAGGAAATTAATAAAATAAAATAAAGTAAATAATATTTGTTTTTTTTCTTCTTGTTGTATTGTATTGACTGCAAGTTCGCTGCCCCGTCAATTGGGTCATCATCAGGTCCCAGTTTGGGTTGCGTGGTGAAGAAGAGGAAGAGAAGAGAATTGGTCTCTTTTTCTGCCTCTTCCATAGTATTTTATTTTTCTTTATAATCCAATGAAACGTTTGTTGAAAATTAAAATTAAAATATCAAACTCGTTTTCTTCTTCTTTAACGATTGAATCAACTTATAGAAATCTCAGATATTTTACGATTCCAGTTCAATTATTTGCCTTTTTAGATTTTGCATTAAATATTAATTTATTTAACTTTCAAAATTTAAAATCTCTAAGACCATTTTCAATTGGCATGTTTATTTATAAGGAATGAGAGAAGTCATGAATCGAGGTACTTAAGAATTTGAGAATAAGGAATTGGAATCAGATCAAGTACTCCCCCTAGTTGATATGATTCCTAGTTTTGAAGGGTATTTGATTACAAATTTTATCACAGAACTCCCATAATTTTGTATTCCATATATGTAAGTAAACGCAGAGGAAGTAAGGAATTGGAATCATTCTAATACCCACATGTTAGTAAACACATAGAAAGAAAGAATTGGAATAATTCTAAACTTCTAATACCCATTTGATAAGTAGACATGCCAAAGTTTCCATTCTAGTCCAATTTTGCACTCTCTAAAGCCAAATAATCTGTTCTTAATTTTTTTAAGGCAGACAAGATAGCCGAGGCCTAGCCATGAATGAGGCACTCTACCAATCAAGTAATACAAGTGGCAAAGTGGCAAGCCACTTGCATTGCATGCACAACGACAAAGCACAAGGCACGCCCTCTTTGCTTTTTCATTTTCTTCTTTTGTTTTGGGTTTTTTTGGCTGACTTCATCTTCATCTGCTGATGCATTAAACTGTGAAAAATATTTGGAACAGTAAAATAGTAGAAAATTGGCTTCCAAAAAGAATTTGAAAAAACAAAATGGCTGATGCAGCTTATAGCAGGCTAGTCGAAGGAGAGGAGATTATTATAGGAGCTGAAGAAATTAGCAACAATATTAATGGAGGTTATATTAGCAGGAAGAGTGAGAGACCAAAAGAGCCATGGAAAGGAGAGTATGCTAAGAGCATTTTGTATGCCGGTCTTGATGCCATTGTCACTTGCTTCTCTCTCATTTCCTCTATCTCTGCTAGTCGTATTTCCTCTGGTAAGAAATCATAGTTTTCTTTGTTTCCTCTTTGTCTTAAAAGTTTTCTTGAAAATGAAAATGTGTATTGGGTTTATGTATTTCTCATGACCTGAAGAATTTGCTTTTTGTATTGCCATTGATCTTGATCGGTTTGAATTGTCATTGTGTTTGATAATGCTGAGAGCAATTTTATTTTATTTTAAAAATAGAAGCGATAATCAAAATTACTCTAAATTAATCTAATCTACCTAGATGGGGACTAGAACTTAGGTGCAAGGGGGCGAGCAGTGTGCCCTGATCAACTGGCATAATCCACATTTGTGCTGAAAGGGCAATTAATGTTAGCACATTTGCATATTATGGCTCAATGTAATTTATTGAAGCAAGAAACTGGTACAAAGTAAATAATGCATAAACAGAACACCACCAGCTAACATGTTAGTTGAGATCCAAGTCATTTTGAAATTTTTTTTGGTGAATAAACTTTGAAGTTGTATTGGTTCTATATGTAAGTCTTACAACCCAAAAGAAGGATACAGAAAACAAACCCAGGTGAAAATAATCAACATATTTTTAGTTTGGTAGAGCTTTTATGAATGTAGACACCCAAGGTGACTATAATAATTAGCATCGGGAATTTTTTTGGTGAATAAACTTTGAAGTTGTATTGGTTCTATATGTAAGTCTTACAACCCAAAAGAAGGACACAGAAAACAAACCCAGGTGAAAATAATCAACATATTTTTAGTGTGGTAGAGCTGTTATGAATGTAGACACCCAAGGTGACTATAATAATTAGCATCTACAACCTTGTGTAGTGGATGTATTGGTGCTTGGATTTGCAAACCTGGTGGCAAAGGATGTCACCGCCAAAGAACGGGCGGTGACCGAATGGGATGTCGCCTCACAGTGGCCCTGAGGAGCTGGTGGAGTTGCTTCGGTGATATCAAGCACTTGGGATGGATGTTAACGACGCGACTATGACGGTACACTAGATCTTCCTCTAGAACTTAAAGAAATGTTTGAACAAATTTTGAAAAGCCTATGCAATAGAGGGAAAAAAACAGTTGTGGAATTTTGAATCTAATGGGAATGTGATGCTCAGGGAGGAATTAATGATCACGATTTCACCTTCCCCTTCCCCTTCTGCTAACGCATTAAGAACATCGTTATACAAATCAATAGGTGACCATTAAATAAAACTCAACTATTTTGTGACGCATTACTTTGATTTTTCTTGATTCTTTTCAGGTTTTCGTGTTTCAGGTTGTAAATCCTCTAGCCCTGACCTTGATGGATCCATTTGACTTGCAGTGAGAACATCACATTTGATGTATTAGGACACACGTATGTAAAGCGTAATAGCTGCTGGCAGCTTCCACAGTCAAGATCATCGTAGCCTCGGGGACATTTCTTTCATGAGTTTAGTTCTTGGCGGACTTGCTCTCTTGATTTATTAGGTTGGCCAGTTTTGTAGTCTAACAGTAGTAACGGGCTTTAACATTATTTGGGGGTGGGGTGTGAAGAAGGCAGGAGGGTGCTTGGTTGGTAGGTTCCTGTTATTTATGTTGTAAACATTCTTGAATAGCCCTTTCTTTGGACATATGGGGTAACTCAAGGGGTTCCAGAGGAGGCCATATCATAGATGATTGGATTATGGTGGTTGCTTGGATTCTGCTTGTTCAGCGAATGACTTGGATCTGTATACGTCTAAACTGTCTAATGTTACATGCCATATAAATTCTCCCCATTCGTGACTTCTTGTCAATTTCTTTTTTTTTAGAGCATATAAATATGACATCTAATGTTCCATGTCACCGTGATTAACTGTCTAACAAAGTAACACATTTTGATTGGTAAACAACATATTTTGGGTCATTCCCATCATAATCTAGGTCGTTTTTTGTTGCTGAAAATAAAGGGAAAAACATGTTTTGTTTTGGGTATGGAAACAAATATTGATCTCGTGAGAGGTAAGGCTGCAAAGAATTTCCACAATTATTGATGTCGATGAAGGAAAATGTGGTTAAAAAGGAGGATCTTAAAAGGATTTGGGGTCAATAACTATTCTATTTCCAAAAAATAAAATTAGGCTTCAGGGTTTAAGGCAAATTTAGTTATGTTGCCAGCTTTTTTATGCGTACGATTTTATTTGACTTGTCTATTACAACCTTAATATCTTTGAATGTATTTTATTTTAACACCTTATTCTTCATATGAGAAATTTTCTAAATAGATGGGTTTTCATATCTTCATCAAGCAGAAGAATATAATATAGACCATGTGCTACAAATTGCAATTCATTTGCGATAAAAACAAAACAACATGTAGACAATCATATGATGCAATGCATGGCTAAACAAAAGAATGGAATTTATAGCAAAGGACGTACAAAAGCACTCATTTCTTTTTTCTTTTATTATATGCAGTCCCATCTCCAACTATAGATAGACAGGAACACAAATGGAAGGAGTCGAATTACATATTGCAGGAGTTTTTTTTTCTTTTTCTTGAAGTGAGTTACTCTGCATGTCTACGAAGACTACAATTATTTAAAAACATTTAAAATTAAAATAAAATTCTAATTATTTGTTAAATTGTAATTAACATTTAATCTTTTTCAACCTTTTGCTTTAACTCTAGAGTGGCAATAACTTTCCACTCTCTATTATTTTAATGGACATTAGTTGGAAGAAAAAAACCAGTATCAAAGTCGCAAGTAAAACCAGAAGGAATATGTTTCCCCTCGCGTTTCGAGCACGTAGAAGGCCAACGTTCACCTTGCTTCCCACATATTGGACAATCCTTGAGAACTGCACATCCTATACTTAGGTCACAATCAGCACAACATGAGTCTCTAAGGAGGCAGCAACAAATACTACAAACAACCATACAACTCTCGCCAATAGTTGCGTTCTTTGGGGCATCGTTCTTGTAAGGACATAGTTGGGAAATGTGATCACCCACATGTAAACAATACTTACATTCACCTGTTGTTAAATACAATAAAAGCAATAAAAATAAGCATTTATTGTTATTATTTTATGAAAGACAATGAATGAAGATGATAAAACCCAAAAATCAGTATTGTGAGCACATTACATAGGATAACAACAAATACATAGATATTATGTCATAAGAGAAAAAAAAAAAAGACTGTGTCTAAATAGAGAAGTGCTTTGACTTGTATACCAATGGCCTCAGGTTTAAACACCCATGACACCTTGGTAGTGTGTGTGAGAAACTCACCTCTACTTGTAGGTTAGACTATCACTTGTATTAAAATAAAAATGAAAATTCAAAAGCATACCAATAAAACTCCTAAGTTTTTCCTTTGTTATTTCTTCATCCTCTGAATCTTCAGACTCTGATTCTTCAATCTTGCTCCCTGTATCCAGGCAATTACATTGTTAAATACAAAAAGAAAGAAAAAAGAGTGATGATGTCAAAGAAGTTCAAAACAAATACATAGATATTATGTCAAGAGAGAAAAAGATGAATATATATATGAATACAGAATAAGTTGCAAGGGCATTTTTTTCTGTCCCTAAAATCAAAAGCTTACCAAGAAGATTAGAGGGAGGAGGGAGGAGGGAGGAGGCTATCACTTACCAATAAAATTGTTAGACTATCACTTCTATTTAATAAAAAAAATTCAAAAGCATACCAATTTCTTCATCCTCTGATTCTTCATCTTCTGATTCTTCATCCTCTGATTCTTCAGTCTCTGATTCTTCAGGTTTGACCCCTGCTCACAAAAAATTACATTGTTAAATAAAAAAAGGAAAAAGAAAAAAGAAAAATGGGTGATAATCTTCCTCACAAACCCTAAAAACGAATTTCATATAATCTTCCTCACAAACCCAAAAAACAAAAATCAAGAGCACAAAGGAGCACTAGAACATAAGGTAAAAATATAATTTTCCATACGCAAAAGCCGAGGCATAAAATTTAAAGCACAAGTAATTAAATTGCAGATAGTCTTGGTCACCCTTGAATTAAAAGAAAAAGGAAAAGTATATATACCGATTGTTGGCATATCGCAGATGAGGGGGATCATAGCTGGCGAGAAAAGGTTCTTCACGCCGTCGTCCTTAGCGAGCACCTCTGATTCGGAATCGAATTTCAGGCACTCCAAAGATGAGACGTTGTCCATGGCTGTGTAGAGCTTGGTGTTTGGCTTTGCGGTTGTGAGAGAAAGAAACAACAGGAGGTTTGAGTTTAGGGTGAATTGTGAGAGAAAGAAAGAATGCGTTTCGTACTAGAGCAGGAATATAGGCGGTTTGGCTTGATCGAATAACCAAATATTATTTTTTCCATTTCAGTCTTGATTAAATAATAAATTATCATTAAAAACTAGGGCACGAATATTTTGTGTCCAAATAAGGGAAGTTAATTAATGCTGCAAAATCAAGTGTTTCTTACCAATTTTGCAAAACTCAAGTAGGAACAAATCCTGGTAAACCTTGCTACACCAGAAAATGCTCGGTCTCGAGGCTCTTATTTTTCAGTTCTTCTCTTATAGCTGGGGTTTGGTACAAGATTTGATAAGAAAAGGTATCTATGTTTTTTTGTCTCCCCATCTTATAGTTTTTTTTCCTTATTTTGCATGTACGGTTCCTAATGGAAATTATTTTCAATTAATTTCCTGTTTTGTTGACTTCTTTTTTGACTAACAAAATAGTAAGATTTCTATTGATTTCTTGAGGTTCAAGCATGGAAAGTTTTAGTGATTCTTTTACTTCCTAAAACAACAACTCTACTTTTATAAAAGGATGGCTTTCGCTCGTGGAACTTTTTCAAACTTACAAAACAACTTATCTTTCTGTTTCAACAACAAATTGGTAATCGGAGCCTAGTTGAACTTTTGTTTTGCATTATGGCTGATGCATACTCGGAGAAAATCAGCCAAGAGTTGAAGGTTTGTGACATTACCACTATTCTTTTTTCCATCATACGTACTTTTTTTAGTTAAATTTATCATATGTACTTATGCGTCCATATATCTTAAACCCAAATTCTACGTACCATCAATCTTCGAGCAAAGCTTGGACCTCCTCATCAATAGAATTTTGTCTGTATAGCCATTCAAGCTGAATTTTTCTTTCAAAACTTGGACCTATTGGGGTTAAACTTTGAACCATTGCTTGTTCCATTTTGTGGTCTCCAAATTTATCCTAATCAATAGCAGGATAATTCAATCTAAATTTAGCAGATAAATGTTTTATGTTTTTGTTGCTTCACATGTACTCTCCTTTGGTTGTTGTTTTAATTGATGTATCTGTTTGCGATTTTCAATGATGCTTCACATTACCACTATTCTTTTTTCCATCATACGCACTTTTTTTAGTTAAATTTATCATATGTACTTATGCGTCCAGCAAAGCTTGGACCTTCTCATCAATAGAATTTTGTCTGTATAGCCATTCAAGCTCAATTTTTCTTCCAAAACTTGGACCTATTGGGGTTAAACTTTGAACCATTGCTTGTTCCATTTTGTGGTCTCCAAATTTATCCTAATCAATAGCAGGATAATTCAATCTAAATTTAGCAGATAAATGTTTTATGTTTTTGTTGCTTCACATGTACTCTCCTTTGGTTGTTGTTTTAATTGATGTATCTGTTTGCGATTTTCAATGATGCTTCAATTATTGCCAAAAAAACAGCAAATAGTGTATATGTATATATATATACATGTTGAGTTGAATCTAATGTATATACATATACACATATATATACTCTCTTTTTTTTGGACGAATATACATATATACTTGTTGAGGCATATTCTCATCTATTTTTTACCCATTTTAAATTTTCTTCAGGAAGAAGGATGTGGCACAACAAATATCGCTTTTATCGCTAATGAAGGGTGTGAAGCAATATATGTTGGTGTCGATTCGAGGACTACATCTAGTGAGAACAAAGGATTTATATTGGGAGAGGAGTCACACAAATATTTGCATATGAAGAGTTGTAATGTATTTGCAACTAGAGCGGGAAAAGTCAATAATAGTCGACAAATGTTAGAACATGTGAATGATTACTTTAGCAAACGTGAGGAAATAGTTAATGGCATCCATGGTGCACCAGTAATAGCCAAAGAGTACATAGGTGGGCAAACATCAATAGGGAATAGAATTAAGGTGTCTACTCTTATGGGTGGCTGGGATGTGCATGAAATTCCTTATGTATATGAAGTTAGCCGAGATGAATTTAAGCGAGAATCCAAATCCTCGATTAGCAAGGGATTTGCAAGTGGAAGTGGTGGTCCACATGTTTGGAAATACCTGAATCGTTGCAATCTGAAAGTCCAGAATTCAAATGAATTGTTACAACATTTGATAAGAGCTTTATTATATGCAGCCCTTTTTGATGAATGTAGCGGTGGATACGTGCGTGTGTTTCAGGTAACAAAAACAGACGCTATGAAGGTATATGACCGACCGGTTCTGCAAGCGCTTTTTGATGATCATTACGATGCCTTAGCTAAATATCTTTCCAATTCATTGTTCTTCCTCTTTGACACAAATGATTACAAGTATACACATGACATTAATGCAAAAGTTAATAAAGGATTCGAAAGACAGTTTATAAAAAAGAAATATAAGGGGAATGTTGTCATAAAGCGAGGAACACCATATATTGTACGACTGGTACATTTTAACAAACGAATTGATAAACTATATGCGAAGCTGAAACGAAAAACTGGTCAACGTACTGTGCCTCGCGAATTTCAAGATCTAGAGTCAGTTGAAATTGAAAAAATTGGTAAGGTTCCTATTTTGTGTGGTATGGTAACACTGGAGTTGGTGGGGAAGATACACGACTTGCCTGTAGCAGTTTGATATTCGTCCAGACGTAGCTGATAAAGTTGGTCCAAACAGGCCACCTAAGCCTCCCCTTGTTCAGAAGCCACCCTCATCACCGCCTGCTGAATTGGGAGCAATCGGAGCAACGACTGAAGACATACTTAGTACTTCTGCATAGTGAGAGACATACCAACGATTTAGTTAGTTAATAGATTGGAGGATTTATTTTATATATGCGGTATATGGCATATGCCTCTTCAATAGTATTTTATTTTTCTTTATAATCCAATGAAACGTTTGTTGAAAATATATATATATATATATCAAACTCATTTTCTTCTTTTTTAAATGATTCAATAAACTTATAAAAATATCATATATTTTACGATTCCAGTTAAATTATTTGCCTTTGTAGATTTTGCATTACATATTAATTTATATAATTTCAGAATTTAAAATATCTAAGACCATTTTCAATTGAATGGGACAAGTCATGAATTGGGGAACTTAAAAATTTGCGAATAAGGAATTGGAATCAAATCAAGTACTCCCCCTAGTTGATCTTATTCCTAGTTTGAACGATATTTGATTACGGATTTACCAGAGAACTCCTGTAATTTTGTATTTCATTTGTGTAAGTGGGGAAGTAAGGAATTAGAATCATTCAAATGCTCACGTGTCTTAAACATATAGAGGAAGAAATAATTGAAATAGTTCTAATACCCATTATTATGTAGTAGTTTGGAGCAATTGCTTCCTAGAAGAGATCCTGGGCTCGAGTTCTAGCATCCAGAGGCAGCCCTGAGGGTGTGCAAGTGGTGCCACCGCACAGGACCCCCAATTTTTAAGGGCCCCAAAATTTTTTCACGTGTATATTATGTATATTAATATTATAGGTACTAGTCTCTCCGCACGCGCTTCTGCGCTTGCAAGAGGCTTTTTTATTTATTTAAAATATTTAAATTTATTTTAGAATTAAAAAAGATAATGGGTAATTGTGTTCCATAAAAATAGAATACATTATTTTTCTTTTAATTTTAATTTTTTTAAATATGAAAAAGTGTGAATTTACCATATTATCCTTATTTAATTAATAATTTCAATTCTTAATGTTTGCATTAACTAAGGGAATTTTATGGTATTTTGAATGTTTCACCATTCTCTGCCTTTTGCTTTATATATATAGATTATATATACTAGCCCCTTGTCATGCTCACGCATGAACCAATTGGTTTTATTTTTTATTTTTTATTTTACTTTTAGTAGTAAGAAAAGATAACATGGGTAGTTATCTATATATATAAAGCAAAAGGCAGAGAATGGTGAAACATTCAAAAACCCCAAATATGCCCTTAGTTAATGCAAACATTAAGAATTCAATTTATTAACTAAATGAGGATAATATGGTAAATTCACACTTTTTCATATTTAAATAAAATTAAAATTAAAAGAAAAATCAGATAATGGATTCTATTTTTATGGAACACAACTACCCATTATCTTTTTTAATTCTAAAATAAATTTTGAAATTTTAAAAAAATGCCTCTCGCAAGCGCGAAAGCGCGTGCGGAGAGGCTAGTGTTCCATAAAAGTAGGACTTATTATCTTATTTTGTTTTTTATTTTAATTTTTTTCAATATAAAAAAATGTGAAATTACCATATTATCCTCATTTAATTAATAATTTCAATTCTTAATGTTTGAATTAATTAGTATTTTGAATGTTTTACTATTCTTTGCCTTTTGCTTTATATATATAGATACTTGAGCGTGCAAGAAAGTAACACAAAAGTGTGTATTTGGTTGAGTTGGAATTCAACCCTTAATTTTAGTAGGCAAGTTGGGTTCAAGTCCATGTTGTGTCATGCAGTAGTTGTATTTTTACATTTCTACTCTCTTTTTTATGTTAATTCATGGAAATTTTTTTATAAATATTTCCATAATCGATTTTAGGGCTTTCGTTTAAATTTCTCACATGGTCCTCAAAATCTTAGGACCGACCCTGCTAGCATTCATATAATGTATTGTATGTGAGTTTAGCATGTTATCACCATTCTCAATAAATAAAAAAATTTTAAAAAGAAAAAAAGAAAAAAAAAGGAGTAAACCTCTCCATTCTAGTCCAATTTGCAATCCCTAAAACCAGATAATCAGTTTTTTTTATTTGAGGCAGACAAGAAAGCCACGAGGCCTAGAACTGAGTGAGGCACTCTACCAATAAAGTAATACACGTGGCAACGTGGCAAGCCACTTGCACTGCATGCACAACGACAACGCACAGGCACACCCTCTTTTTCTTCTATTTTTTGGGTTCTTTTGGCTGACTTCATCTTCATCTTTGTTTACCCAGCTGATGCATGAAACTGTGAAAAGTATTTGGAAGAGTAAAATAGTAGAAAATTGGCCCCAAAAAGAGTTCGAAAAAACAAAATGGCTGATGCAGCTTATAGCAGGCTAGTCGAAGGAGAGGAGATTATTATTGGAGCTGAAGAAACTAGCAACAATATTAATGGAGGTTATATTAGCAAGAAGAGTGAGAGACCAAAAGAGCCATGGAAAGGGGAGTATGCTAAAAGCATTTTGTATGCCGGTCTTGATGCCATTGTCACTTGCTTCTCTCTCATTTCCTCTATCTCTGCTAGTCGTATTTCCTCTGGTAAGAAATCATAGTTTTATTTCTTTAATTTCCTCTTTGCTTATATATGCATGTCTTACAACCCAAAAGAAGGATACAGAAAACAAAACCCAGGTGAAAATAATCAACATATTTTTAGTGTGGTAGAGCTTTTATGAATGTAGACGACGAAGGTGACTATAATAATTAGCATCTACAACTGTGTGTTTGAAGTGGATGTATTGGTGCTTGGATTTGCAAACCTGGTGGCAGATGGGATATCAATGGGGTTTGGAGATTTTATGTCCAGCAGCAGTGAAAAGGATGTCGCCGCCAAAGAACGGGCGGTGACCGAATGGGAAGTCGCTAATCACAGTGGCCCTGAGGAGCTGGTGGAGTTGCTTCGGCGATATCAAGCACTTGGGATGAATGTTAACGACGCTACTACGGTACGCTAGATCTTCCTCTAGAACTTAAAGAAATGTTTGAACAAATTTTGAAAAGCCTATGCAATAGAGGGAGAAAAAAAAGTTGTGAAATTTTGAATCTAATGGGAATGTGATGCTCAACTTGTTTAACATTGTATATGCATTGGGACTAAAATGTAGTAGCTGGAACTCAATTTGCTTGGACTAGGTTGTGAACATTTTCGCCAAATACAATAACATCTTGGTGCATGAGAAGATGATGGCTCATGGAATGCTACAGCCCGATGAAGCAGAAAAGCCATGGAAGAATGGCCTGGTCACATTTGCAGCCTTCCTTGTGTTTGGCAGTGCTCCTCTCCTCTCCTTCATCATCCTCATCCCATTTACGAACAACGACTCGGTTAAGTTTGTTGGTGCTTGTATCTTGTCTGCGCTTGCCCTAGCGCTTCTTGGGGCTGCAAAGGCCAAGATTGCAGGCCAGAACTACGCATTTTCTGTGGCTGTTACTCTCTTCAATGGCGCCATTGCTGCAGCTGCTGCTTATGCCTTGGGGTGGGCACTTAAGAATATAGCTGGCCTAGAAAACTGAAGACAACATGCCAAAAAAAGAGTAGACCGCCTAATTTCAAAAAATTTGGAGGCCTTTGTGCGCCTAGGAATGTTTTTGTATGCTACACCGCATATTTGGGTATTTGCAGTTATGGGCTGTGAACAATGTGGCCTGCAACTTTCCTTTTCCTTCTGTTTTCTGTTCTTTTTTTGTCTCGCCCTAAATCTAAGGGATAAAAAGCCTACACTAATGACTAAATGTCGAACAATTAATATACAGTAGACTAAAAATCCCTGCATAGTTTATTCAAGTGGTTACCAGAATGGTTGGCACCAAAGTTTGCAATTTTTTTTTGGTGAAAACCAAGGTATCCCCCGTGCGATTGCGGGGACTAACCCTCGAGGTACTGTCGGGCGCAAAGCGGGGACCTCTTCCAACAAAATCTGCTCTATTCGCAAGCGCCTGGGATCGAACCCAGGACCTCTTGTTTAAAGGATCCAAGCCCCTTCCACTTGGACCAACTCCTGTTGGTAAAGTTTGCAATTTTCAGCTCTTTACATTTCACATGGGAATAAAAATGTTCTCAGTATACAAGAGTTCGAGTACGTGATTATCCTCTACAGTAACCAAAAGAAGTTGGGAAGGAAAATTTGAGTGCCTTATTAGACGGAAAAAATCAATACATGATGAGTAGAAATGCACCAGAAAGAATAATTACAAGAACCAAGAGTCAAAACTCAGCTTCTTCACTAACATTATTCTGTGATGTACATCACTGCCTGCAAAGGCTAGCTCAAGTAGGCAATAAAGCAAGAATTTATGCAAACAATTAGTTGCCCTCGCTGAGGGCTAATTCCAGGGCGTGTTCCGCTTCCTTAAGGAATAATCGAGTGAGTTGCTTCTGCCCTCTTCTATATACAATACTAGCCCACACGTTTCTACTCATCAACTTGTATTGTTGTGTACAGCCACTGCCATTTGTCTCTTGACTGCAGCCAGCAAAAGAAAAGAGAAATCCCAGATTAACAAGCATATTGAGTTTCTCTCCCAAGATTTTTTGTGTTAAGAAAGGAGACAATTGAAGTTAGAGATAGAAAACTACAATGATCGCGTCGACACAAAATACAAAGTACTACGGAAATTTGTAGTTTGAATTTAGATCACATCCTTTCTATTTGTATGAGTGAGCATGTAACTTATGAAGTGCTCTACTTCCAACATCACATAAAAAACTTAAAATTTCTAAAGTTCCTTCTGATGTCAGAACTGGAAAAAACTAATTTAAAGACAAAGAGTTGGCATATGAAGACACCTTTTTGTTATTTGTAGGATATTTGGTCTATTATATCCTAGAACTTGAATGCACATCAGAAAAATCACTTTACATCTTAGATTGGTAGACACGGGGCAGCCTAAGCTTTCAAAAAGATCAGCAATACTCAACATTTTTTTCAACTTTTAAATGACTAATCTATTGCAGTGAGAAAACAACCATAATGTCAAAAGATGGTACCTTAAACTGTTCTCATCTGTATGCTGGTTTGCACTTTCAACAATATGTGCGTTTTTAAGCAAATTGGTGTCGCTGTCCTCTGTACCAGAAGATTCTAGAAGATCCGTCAACCTTGCATACAAAAATTTGGTTAGGTAGCCAACTATGTAACTTTTTTTTTCTTTGGACAATAGGTGGTAAATAGCCCTTTAGCCCTTGAATTTGTGCAATCATGCCAGTTTCTGATGGATCTCATATTCATGTTACAAGTGGAGGCACGCAGATTTGAGAAGTTTCACACTTACTAAATATGTTGCTAAATTATCAGCAAACTAACATTTGATGATGGTTTCTACTGGTTACCTCACGTTAAGAAGATCAACGAGTAATTGCAAAGCTCCGGAATCACCACAAGCCTCCCATACAGCTGCTCGAACTTCTGAATCAGATGGTTGCCTCCCCCCTCCAGATCTTACAAGCTTCAAATAAAAGATTCAACTTGGGGTAATAATCATGGAGCAAATGATTCAAAACAGACATGCCCATTGTAACTTCACTTTGATATAAATATTTTAAGCATATGTGACAGGTTGCACGGCTTTCATTAACTCTCTTATTGAATCACCACTCTTCCAGAAACATGTTTAAATTTATATTTTTTGAAAGAGTCATAATTTCTCACAATTTCCATTGGTAATTAATACTTAAGTAAAAGAAGAATGATCTTTCAATATATAATCCTAGATCCCATCCCGAGGAATAACCATTTACATAAACGGTAAAATTCTCAGTTTTCTCAAAGCTTATATTATTCGAGGCCTGAGCCTTTCGTTGCAAGGTTACTTTTGTTGCTACAGCCAGCTCTTCACTTTACGATAAACATTAAGTTCTAACATAAACCATTGTAAAGACGAGAATGTAACCTGATAGATCTACAAATTTAGGATTTGACCGCTAGATGGTGTGCCATATTAACGAGCACATCTTCAGTTTCAAGTTTACTTTTCTTTTCCTCCTCTTTATGAGGTCTTCTTTCTTATTTAAAAAAATAGAAATAATGTTTAAGTCATTTCATGTGACCCACAACTTACTGAAACACCATTATGCATATGCTTAGCTAGTAAAAGCTGAAATGGCAAGGTTTTTTATGCAAGAAATTACATACGTAAAGAATATTTACCTCTTCCAGCAGAGATGAAACCTGAAACAGCTCATCCTCCTGCATGGCTATGGTCCTCAAGGCTGTCAAGAAGTTCTCAGGAAAAACCAATCTGTGTAAGTATGTTGGCATCTTGCGCTGACCACTCCAACTATAGCTACAAACATGGTCAAGTTTGCACTTATCATCCCCTTCTTTATTTGAGATGTCTACTGGGAAAAAGCCATGATCCAGTAAACTTCTAGGTAACAGACATCTCATTTCGGCCTTCTGTGAACAACCAGGTTTTTGAATAATAAATCACATTTTCTTTGGAAACAAAAAAGTAATTCAGAAATTTCTCCATTGATCCCCTTAAATTTTGACTCGCACTGTTGATTTTCTCCTCGAATTAATGAAATTCAAAAGCAAACAATAGCTGACCTGTGCTTCAAGAAGCTGTGATTTTGAGTCAGAGAAGGGAACACTTTGAATTGCTTCCATTGGATAATGGACCTGAATAAACAACCTACCATTAATTATGCATGTACCAAGTCAGCTCAAAGCAATTCGTTGCCTGTAAATATGGCCCTAGATGGAACAAAATGACAGAAACAGGTATAAAAACAACACACATACAACACCAAAGAGTGAAGGTGAAGTTTCTTTGAATCAAGTTTGAAACAACATCACCACTAAGAGTCATTAATTTAACTAACAAAAGAACATTCAAGACAAGGCCACACAAGCTAAATCCAATATAGAGGCATTACCATGAGATAGTCATCTGGATTACCATCAAGGACGAAACCATAGAGATAAAGTAGTTCCTGCATCAAACACAACATAATGGCTCTCACTCAGAAAGTTGATGAAGCTTTTCATATGATGAAGTGGATGAGAAAAACATGATCTGGGATAGCACTAAGCAGAGACAAAGTAGTTTGAAATAGAGTTTTCCAAACGAGAATGCATGCTCAAAGGATAAAAAATAGTTCACATGCAATGCAAAAAGTAGCACAAATGAAACACAATTCCAGAATACAAGCAGAGGGCAAAGGCAACCAACCACTTTGAGGATATTATGTTAAGTTACAAGGAAGAAGAGCAAGTCACCAGTTAAGAGGTATGCAGAGAAAGCACTACATTCTAAAAGTAAGTTTGGTATCAAATGACAACAGACAATACCTCATTTCCTTTGTTACCATAACTTATAGAAATTTCTCCCTGAATCTGCAAAGGTTGGACAGCTTTCCAATTGAAGGGGAAAAAAGAAGAGGAATATAAGTAAGATAACCAAGCAAATTGAACCAACGAAAAGAAATGAAAACTAGTAAAACTTCATAAGAAATTGTCAAAATGCATATGTATACACAATGAAACCATTTTGGGATCTCATAACTCAGTTACATAGAAAAAAAATAACAGAAGTGGAGGAATGGAAACAAGTATTGTGAAAATTCAATAGCAACAGTCATGGTTGCATAAAACATGTACGCTATGAAACCAATACGAGATCTTATGATTACCTACAACATAAAAATATTGATTTTCAGCAAGAAAAATGAGCTACAAACTGCTGATAGAAACAGAATACTACCAGAAAGAAGGTACATAGAAAAAGGAATTCCAGTTGTTGATCCAGTGTCATCAACTTCCCACGTTGCTGCCGCCTTTAGAT
>NW_018922535.1:103782-153506 GCF_002207925.1 Prunus avium
CCCCCCCCCCCTTCTCTCTCCCCAAGATATGGTTCCATTCCATCAGTATCCTAAGCTTCATGGTATACTGGTACGTAAAATAAGACAACGAAACAAGTTTAGGCTCCAGTATTCGCTAGAATCAAATGAGTTGAACTACTACAAGGGCTCCATGATTTAGAGTTCACCATTGAACAAAGGTGATTAGAATATTGTGGATTTCAGAAAAATAAAATTTTTTTTTTTTAAAAAAAAATTTTAAAAATCTAAAATTTCATAGACTTGATAAGCAACTAGCATACCGTGGTTGCAAAAGTCAATGCCAGGAACAAGACCCTCCACCCAGATAGTCTCTTTTTGTTTTGATGTGGATGTCACTCCATTGACTTGAATATCAACCCCTTCAACCTGACATCCTAAATAGAGAAAGCACTACTATTAGTACGAATATGAACATTTTATATCATGAAATACCAAATCAAGCACCAAGTATCTAATGATTAAAGTATATTGGAAGATTTCTCATAAAGCATCAGCCAAGGATGACTTTACCTTTTTCATCCATTCCATTAACCAACTCTTCCATGCAAATATGAGTAGTAGAAACCTCAGAATTTTTGCCATCTGAAGCACTATCATTTTTGTTTTCTTGAATTTGGGGAAATACATAGGAATAGGGAAGGGGAATGTTTAAAGCACGGGTCCAAAACAAAGAATTTGCCCTAGCATGACAGCCAATTGTGAAGCATAAGGAACAAAGGTGTAGAGCACCATGAACAGACATAATTAAGAAGAGGATTCAATTAAAAAAATCATCAGATTATTCACGAAGATGGTACCTACCAAAGGAAATCTTCAAAGCACACATCTCTGAAAAAGAAGCAACAGGTATTGTATATGATCAGTAACTAATCACAGTAATATTGAAAATGCATATAACTATCGACAATGTCGTTCAACATGTAATTTTAGATAGCATCTATCAAGATTATATGACACACTATTCACTACTAAGTCAGATAAAAGCTTATTTGCAAAATAAGATGGACAGTCCACCATCAAATACCAGACTTCAAGAGTTTGGACCATTAAATTTAAAGAGAAGGGTCAGTTCATATAAAAGCAGCACGATCACACAGACACCTGATTACTCTATAATGAAACTACATAGGTCCACCAACCGGAGAGACTCCATGATAAATTGTGGTCCAAAGTCTGAGTATCCAACTTTATCAAAAAAAAGATTCTGAATAATGTTTTCACATAATTTCAGCATCAGCAGTTTATTTATTGATCCAAACATTAATTAGGACAAGTCACAAGACAGTACAATCACCACAAGAAAAGATTTACACAAACCTTTAACTTTATTCTAAGCATTTACCGAGAAGCTCAAAATGAGAATGATGCGAGAAGCTCAAAATGAGAATGATGCAGGATAATTAGAATATTAGTATTGGAATTTCTAATAAAATGAACAAAAGGTATAAAATTAATTATTACTAAACTAATCATTCATGTCATAGAGTACCTCTGTGCTTGCTGAAATAAATACTCACATGCCCTGAAAATCTAGTAAGAAACATATATTATGTAAATGACTCGATAGGACCTACTAATTTCATTCTCCTTTGATAATTATAAGGGGGAAAAAAATTCTATTTTCTGACACACCTTTCTAAATCCCCATCCAGAGTTAACAATTTCTCCACCAGAGTCTTCAGTTTACCATCATATAAAGACTGCAAGCTTTTCTTCTGTAAGATAAACCTGTCTTTGGTCACATATACTACACAAAGAAGATAAACTACTTAAACCATATTTGACAGAACTAAATAATTAGATACTTTGTAAAAACATAAAACAAACAAAGCTTTGGTATGCTGGGAAGCCTAATGAGCTTAGTGTGAAACCACATAGAAGTCATTTTCAGCATGAATATCAATCAAGTTCAATCTAAAAGCCCCCACAAATGGCAGTATCAACGTCACAAAAACTACAATTGTTACCAAAAAGCCCGATTTATCTATACCTTTCATCATCTTAGAAGACCATAATGAACCATCATTGCATGGAATTTTCCACATTATACAGCATGTAGATGCATACAATCTACATGTTAGTGTTTAAATGTCAAGGCCAGATGCCCAAATATCTTTTACCTGCAATTCAGTTGCTCTATACAATGTTGTCCCTTTTAGCTCCAAAAGCTCATCATCAGTAAACCATAGTGGATTGCCAAAAGTAGTCGGAAGCATATCAAGATACCTGATGTTATCCCAAGTGAAGCTCAGCCAACAAAGAAACGAGAAAATTTGTAATTGATCATTCAACAAAATGCATTCTATACATACGGCTTCCAAGAAGAATTCTTGCGGACACGCTCCACTGTTAGAAACAAAATCATCAAGAACCTATCATCTACATCTCCTTCCTCAAACATTGCTCTACATTCTGGTCCAAGAAGAGGATCTTGCAAAACTCTCATAGGAGTTATTGCTAAATCCAGAGGAACAACTAATAGAACCCCTGAAATTATTTCAAAAAATAAATCAAAATTATGCTCTAATCTTGGAGTGTTGCAACCGAGAAAGTCACGCATTTAAAAAAAGATAGAACATCTTAAACTAGTATGTGAAATTTTTGGGACCCTTTTCTTATAGTGTGGTTTTATTGGGACACATTTTACCCATGGATTCTTAACTAGGGTGGACGTGAGTGGGCTGGCCGAATTAGGAGATATGTCCATGCTTGCCCAAGGAACAAAGTTCCTGGGGGTTTCGCAAATGTTTTCCCAAGTAAGTTCTCGGGTTGCCCAAATCAAAGTATCTTAAGCAGATTGCACAAAAAAATCTTAAAGAAAAATCTTCAACAACTAATTTAAACAAACGTAACTTGGTGTATATAAGTTGAATCTGTAAATAATTTAGACAAAGAACCATATAAAACATGAAATGCTTACTGTTTAAAACGAACTCCTCATGTTGCTCAACTCAGATAGACTCTAACCCGTGTTTGCCCAACCTTTCATTCGGGTTAAGAACTTATGTCCATGTTTACTCAAATTATCAAACATATTTGATCAAATTGCCCAAATTTGAGTTGAAGTACTAGTTGATATGGTTCGTCCAACCCAAGACCCATAGAAATCGAATGCTTTGGTTTATTTTTCCATATGGTTTTTATCTGACATTCAAATTCGAAGTTTTCAGACAACGAAATAAGTAAAAGCATAGATAAACAAAAACCCAATAACTTATGAAAGAGCTGGGTTACCATCAGAAACTTCATTAGACGAAAAAATGCCAAACCCTTTGCTGGAATCAGAGTACTTGATCTTGCACCCACGTAACTCCGCTCCATTAACCTGAATTCGAAAACCCAAATGTTCAAAAACACAGTTGCAGTATTTGGTTAGTGATGAAAGCTTAGAGGAGAATGCAAACATATGGCCACCTGTAACCACTGGAGAAACCGCTCGAGCTTGGCCTCTTCTAGTGGGCTCGCCATTGCCGTGTGCGCCACTCTGAGAGTTGGCTTGGTTTTTGAGAAAGAGAGAGAGAGAGAGAGAGAGAGAGAGAGCAAGCAATGGGGTCTTACTAGCAGTATAGCAGCTTCAAGTGTTTCTATGTCGTTTCGTTGTATTTAGTGTCGTCGAAATGTTGGAGGCCACGTGCCGCGCCTGTGTTACTCTAAAATGAAGAAGACAAAAACAAAGGGAATGTATCATCCCTGTTTACTTGGACCCAAATTTCATGCAGTGAGAAGAAGCCGGTACTCTAACGCTGCCTATCATTTTTAGTTTGCTTTTATTTTATATGTTCTTACCCATTTCCAATTTCCTCAAAGTTGATCCAGAAAGTTCTCATGCATGATCTCATTTGGCGACAATCTTGTAATTTTTTTGCTCAAAATGTAGTTACTGATTTTATTTTTTTTATAAATGTTCTGAAGAAAAATGTGCAACCATTTTCGACATTGCATTGCATTCTGTGATTTACCCAGAAGAAAAGACATTGCCTTGCATTCTCTTAGTAGGCCATTGTGTTTTTTTGGGGTCATTAGAGACCGAATGCTGATGGGTGATCGTCAATTTGTGACTTTTGCCGATTTCTCTATCTGGGTTTCAGGGTATGTGTCTCTGGTACTGATTTTGCCATGTTCAGTATGTCCGTACATGGCGTTTTTTAGCTGAGCTTAATACTTAAAGAAATTCCGAGCTTGCTTTTTCTTTGGTGGACAAAATCTTAAACAGTAATTTTGTGTTCAAATTTCGTAGCTTCTGTAAATTACATATCATGTTGGTTCAGAAATAAAGTTGTTGCAGATGGTTGTTAGATTATATGACCAACATTTTAATACTCAAGCTCCATGTCCTTTTGATACTTGAACCTTACTTGGGGTCGTAATAAATTCGTCTTGCTTTTCTTAATTTGAAAACATTTTTTAGATTATTTATTTTATAAGAAAATTTTCAGGCACACCTGACCCTGGATATAACATCCAAGAGATGAAGAGTCCAAGTTCACAGCTACATAGTGCTGCAATATTTCCATCTCCAGCTTTTTTATGGAGGTTCAAGGTTGGCTTCTTTTATTTTTTTAATTATGTCAGTTGCAAGCTTATAGCATTGATCTTCATCTTTATTATTGAACTTTTAGCACATTAACCTTTCAGGTACTACTTTTCATGATATGGGGATTCAGTTGTTGCAAGGTCAGTGTTAATCCTTATCCTTCTGTTCTCAATATACTTTTAGGAGGTTATGGATACTTTTAAGGCATTGTTTGGCGAGAATTTTTATCATTTCGTAACTATGCTTATGCTTGAATTCTTCTTTTCGAACAGATTGGATGGGATTCTGTCATGAGGATGAGTGCAGATTTGCGTAATTTGTTCTTATATGAGGTGTTTTTGTATTATAACCCTCTCCTCGTAGTGGTGAGCTTTAGTATTTTTTAAACTTCTTTTTTATTAATTCCAGATAAAGATTTTTATAGCAGCTTATCTGTAGTTCTTTTCTTTTTGGTTGCAGACCTTGATGGTTTGGCTCTGGGGAGTTAACTTGTGGATTTTTTCACAGTCCAATGTTGGTTATGCAAAAATATTTGATCTTGATCAAAATCACCTCACTCACAAAGAGATATGGCAGGTACTGTGGTCTCTTTATCTTTTGTGGCTGTAATTAAACATTAAATTTTATGCCGAGGTTAAATATTTGAATGGCCTTTTTTGATCCTCTATATGCAAGAAACAAAATTTGCAACCACCACCTATCCAGCTTTTTCGTGGCAATCTTAATCCATTTCTCTAAAGATTTATGCATTAGTTCCAAAATGGTGCCTTTAATATGGAAATATAGTGCACAGTAAGTTTTACGACAAAAAGTCATAGGTTAAGGTAAGTTTTTCAGGAATTAGGTTCTATAATTTTAGGCCGGGGTGGAATTGTTCATTCTTGATTTACACATGGACAATTTGTATATGCATGCACATGTGTTCCAATGTACGGGCTTGTGCATGTTACTTGTATGCATGTATATGTAATTTGTGCATCACCAAGGCAGATCCTTGCTACACCATGTGATTTGTGCACACTTGTGCAAAACATCAAGGCCTGCTGAGTTGCTCCTTCAAAGTCTCTACTGGTCTAAACCCTTATATTAGGCCTCTTCTCTTTACACCACTCGATTATGAGATACATAAAATATTATTCCATTACTGCAAATCAAGATTAGTTACTCAATGTCTAAGTGACCACATGTAAGTGACCTTCTTTTTTCCCTGTGACGCGTAAGCGATTACCTTCTCAAAGCAATCTGTCCCTTCTTCCATTCATGAACTGCATCATTTAATACTTGTTTCCATTTCTTATTATTATGTCAAATAAGTTACTCTATACTTGTATGTTTATCCCAATTGACCTTACCAGTATCAATGCATGTTTCTTTTTCTTCCTTTACCTTCCTGGTGCTGAGCTTCTAATTGTTCGCTTTTGTTATATGCAGTGTAGCACTTGGATGACAATCATTGTCCCTACTAGCATGACCGCACACCTTTATTTTTACTCCAATGGAAATGTATCATTGGCAGCATTACAACCAGTGTATTATCCGCCTTGTCTCTTAAACTTGCTTCTAGATTTGGTTTCCTTGAATTTTGATTGCATGATTACGACAGTAGTTTTCATTGTTTTTTTTTTTACCTTGCTCTAATATTTTGATGTGTATGAGATATTGATCACTCTCATGGTTTTTTTATTTGGGATATTGTCTGCTATTTTGTCTTAGGAATCTGTGTGATACAGCAAATTCTCTGCATCATGCTGTACAATTTACAAATATATGTTCTTTTGTATGTATTTTATGTGCCCCTGTTTTATGGTATTAGAATCATGCCTCACTAGCCTAGACATTCTATTTTCCACAACAGATAAATGTTTCTAAGTGGTCTATGTACTTGTTGCAGGTATCCCTGTATATTGCTGTTGCTATGGTTCTGATATCCCCCTTTGATATTTTTTATTTGTCATCTCGTTACTTCTTGTTAAGGACACTACGGAGGATAGCTCTTCCATTGCAGGCAAGTGTTTGTCGTGCAGCTTGTATCTGTGGTACTTGACAAAGGCACATTTTACACACACAAATTTGTCTTTGGGCAAATTTTATAATCTGGACTGTTGTGCTTGCCTGTCTTCACTCAGGACTCGATAGTGCTCAACGTTTGACAAGATTGCATAAGTTAAAATTTGAGGTTCCTTCAAATTGACAAGTTTTATTTTTCTTTTTGGGTGCATAAGTACAATAAGTATTTGATCTCTTAATTGTGCTTATAATCCACCAAGGAAAACTTATTATAGAGAATCAGAGGGGGCCTTTTGGTGGATGAAATTCATAGTGCTAATATTTTTGTCACTTAAATGAACTTGATCTATACAAAATGCAGGCAATATCATTTCCTGACTTTTTTTTGGCTGATATCCTTACTTCTATGGCAAAGGTATGAATCTATACCTCTTGTAGTAATTGTCTTAAAACCATCACATGTTTCTCTTTGATCAATCACTCTGTCAATTTAATATTAAACATATTGTGTTTGATTTAAGTTGCTACTTTCCAATCTCTCATCTTACCTTCAGAGTTTTACTATTGAAATAATTTGGTTCTTAAAAGATTAATTGCATTTATCCTTCCTTTTTCTTGTGATTGTTAATTATTAATTGTATACAGGTGTTTTCTGATTTGGAACGTTCGGTTTGTAGAATGGTTCGTAGGCAGGTATTGTTCTAGCATTGAATTCATTCCTTATGCATGTCAATTGTCAAAATCCAACTAACCTTGGTTTTTTTGGGAGGATTATTCTTCCATTCCTCTTTTAATATCTAGAGTTCTGATTCGTGTTTCTGCATCGTTTATTAATGGACTTGTCCATCTGCAAGTCCAATTCTCTCTTGTATCCTTTCACCATAAGTCTTTGCTAAATTTACTAGAAGTTGGTATTTCTTTGATTTTAGCCTTTGGCCTGTATGTGTGAATTTTCTCCCGATCTAGCAGATATAATTAAGATGAGATTTCTTTTATTATGCAGGTTGCCACTATCGCATGGCTTGAAGCTGATTCAGTTTGTGGCAGCCACTCAATTGCAATCCCCCTAGTGCTTGTTTTTCCTTATCTTTGCCGTTTATTTCAATGTCTTCGTCAATTCAAGGATACAAAAGAAAAGACAACCCTTTTCAATGGTAATAGCTCTTGGTAGTTTGAGTGCTTGTTATCTATAGTTGTGATTCTAGTGAATTGTTAAATGCTCTGGCTTCCCTTTTTTTTTCAGATAAATTGCAACCAAGCTTGAAATATAGTTACCTCAGCTCTACTTTCCTTTTCTGCTAACACTGTCATATCTTTTTAACACCATACAACTCTGCTTTTCAGCTTTAAAATATTCGACTGCGGTCCCAGTGATTTTTCTTTCGGCCCTTAAATATCATGTCTTCCCTGATAGGTGGACAAACTTCTACTCCCCACTTTGGCTTCTGTCAAGTGTTGTTAACTCCCTCTATTCCTTCTACTGGGATATAGCTCGAGATTGGGACTTGAGGTATGTTTATTTTCTCAACCATTTTGAAGCCTTTATATTATCTTCTCAGTTCAATCTCAACTGTACCCCTTGCTTGACAGTGGTTTCTCTCGGATTTTCAAGTTCAGCAGATCGAGTATGCTTTCAAACATGTTCTATGGACGAAAATGGGTAAGGGGTTAGTGAGTTAGACACCGTTACGTGCCGGTGGACAGAGCTTTTACTGGAGATGTTATCTCCCTTTCATAATGCAGGTATATTTCTGGGTAATAGGAAGCAACCTGGTTCTGCGATGCACATGGACGTACAAATTGTCTTCTCATCTCCGTCACAACTACTTGACGGTGTTTACAATCACTGCATTGGAGATTCTTCGGCGCTTTCAATGGATATTTTTTCGGGTAGAAAATGAGTGGAATAAGATTAGCAGGTCAAGCCTTGATCAGCTTCTTCCCATGACTGGCATCCAAGCAGAAGAAGAGATGTTACTTGAAACCAACAACCACATTGTATAGAGTATATTTAGCAACAAATTTCAACCTTGAGTTTCTTTTCTTTGATTCTAAGCTTAGGTTAGCTAACATCATACTTCCAAGTTCCAACTTAACTCTCAAGTCATCACAATTAGGGGCCGTTTACTTACTGAAGATGGAGGAAGTAAGGAATTGGGGAAGTAATGAATCAGGTATGGGAAGAATCATTTCAATTAAGCTGTTTACTAATCAAATGAAATCAACACAAGAATGGAGTTGATTCTCATTGTTATTGTTTACTAATTCTCATCAATCAAAACCTAAACTAGTTTGATTACTAAAATGCCCTGCACATATAAATATATATTTTGCACCTAAGTAAATTATAAAAAAGAAATTTGACAAAACTTTATTTTATAACTAATGTATAATATAAGATACTATATGACGAGTAATGAAAAAACTAGTATATAATAATATAAGGAATATAATAGGAAAAAAAAGAACAAATATGAGATAGTGACAAGAAGCATAACAAGACAAGTAGAGGCTAGCAACCAAGGTGAAAAGGGAAAAAAATTGTTTTTTTTTTCTTTTCCAACGATGATTATTAAATAACCATTGAATTTTTTTTAGGCTTTGGGGTGTTTTGGAATTATCGTAAAGTGATTAGGGTATTTTTGGAAGGTAGTAAGGGAAAAAATGAATGGAATCGGATCAACTACTTCCCCTAGTTGATCTGATTCCTGTTTTTGAGGGGATGTGATTACGGATTTTGAGGTAGGGCCCACACATTTTTTCATTCATGATTGCAAGTAAACATGGGGAAGTTAGGAATGAAAATCATTCCCTTTCTTTCCATACCTATTACTGATACATAAACATGCCCTTACATTTCTAAAGCACAAGTTCACATTTTGACCTATTTTCCTAGTCCATATCTTTCTTATCATCCAAGTTGTGTTTCAAAGCTCAATCCTCTCCTCTTCTAATGTTTGAGATCAACACAAACAACGGGTCATTTCAATTTGTTTGTAAAATAAAAAAGAATATGAATTTATTTTTAAGTTACATCTTTTCTTTTCTTTTTTATCTGAATCATGAGGTGGTTCTGGATGGGCCCCAACTATGGGTGGCACCTTTAAGTCTTAATCACAACCCAGACTAATCCCCGCTCACACCGGGTCAGCCCGTAAGGGTTAAAGTGCTAGCCAAAGTGGTGACTCCATATGAGAGCAGGGATTGAACCCCTGACCTCTCTTAAGGAATGAGAGTGCCAAACCACTCACACCAACCACCTTGGTTCAAGTTACATCTTCAATATGCTACTTTTTCAAACTAAAAATAAAACACAAATTTACTTTCTGTTTTTTTCACATCAAACTCACTACATTTGGATGGAGTATCAAAGGAAAAGATTTGGATTTGATAACACGGCTGGATTTCCTTAAAAAGTTAGACAACATTTGATTGAATGGATTTGATAAAACTAGATTAAGTGTTTTTTAAATGAATTTAACTATACACAAGGATGTTTTCTTCTTCTTCTTTTTTCTCAATTTATTTTCGGCAATGAATTGTAATAGTTTGAATAAATAATTTAATATTGTAATGTTATCTAAATCTCTATACTTTTTTTTGCCAAAGTTTAGAAGGTGTCAAGGTGGTTTCAAACATGAGACCACTGGTATTCAAGTCAAACTCTTTTTCCACTATGCATGACTTAGTTGGCTTATATATCAGTTCTATCGACACAAATAAACCTTTGACTCCTTTGAGTTTAAATATATTTATTTTATCAAACGCTAGCATAATGATCCACTATATTTTTGCTTTATGATTATCCACAGGCCTGGGTGAAAATGTTTTTAGATAATTTCAAACAAAAAATTTGCTTTTGAATTAATAACAAGCTAGTTTGGTTTTTATTTTTTTTGTTCCGAAAGCTAGTTTGGTGAGAAAAAGGGCAAAAATAAATAGATCAACGGCCAGGACTAGTTGATTCATATCGAACGGTCACAATGAGTTCTACGAACACCGCGTCTGACAAACGCAATACATCTTTCCTGGCGCCAGTTGGAAAGTCCAGCCTACGTTAACTATATATACACAAGTGGTGCTCAAGTTCGCTTACAATTAGGGTTTCAATCGCAACGAAAGCAAAAGGCATTTTCTTTCTTTCTCTGTGATCGTTTTCTTTCTCTTTGATCGTTCGTCGATTTGGATTGACTGTGCTTCGAAATCAGTCCAAACGGTAATCAAATCGCTTCAAAGCTCAAAGCTTTCGCCCAATCGAATCGATCAGGTTTGCTTCTTCTCTTCACGCGTCTCTGCAATCGCATTGTTCCTTCTAGGGTTTTGTTCCTTTTCGACCGTTAATTCATATCCAAGAGGCTACTTTTTTCGCCGAACGCGTCTTTCACGAGGATAATGGTTTTTGGTTATGGGTTTGATACAGCACGCTCAAGCTGGATTTTTAGGGTTTCGATTTTAGGGTTACTTTTATTGTTGTTTAGGATACGCCTTGGGATCGGCGACTGGTTTGTTTGATAAGTTTTCGAATTGATTTAAAGGATTTGAAGAATCCGCCATCGCTAGTTTCTCGATTCTTAGAGGGTGATCGTACATCGAATTGGATTTTTATCGGGTTTCGTAGATTTTTAGGGTTATTTGAAGATCGGCAAAATATTGGAATTTGAGAATCTGGGTTGTGTTGATAGTTAGGGTTTCTCTTTGGGTGGGTGTTCTTAGAAGCTTTATCAGTGCGATTTCTTATTGGTTTCTAAATTTGTGCGTATAGTATGGCCACTAAGGTAGTGAGGAGGCACACCAATAGATCAGAAAGATCAGTGTATGCTCGACCAGCAGGAGGACCTTCAAAAACTGTTTGCGCCTTTTGGGCTGCTGGAAGGTGCACAAGGGAATTCTGTCGTTTCCTGCATGCGGATGCACCGCCTTCATCCATGAACCCTCAAATTTCAAAGAAGTCGTCTCTTGTTTGGACGAAGGACGGAACTGCCACGGGAAAGGGCAATGCATGCAATGCTACTCAGAAAAGCAATGTTTCTCAGACTCAGAAAAGCAATGCTCCTCAGAAAATCAATGCTCCTCAGAAAAGCAATGCTGCCCAGAAAAGCAATCCTACTCAGAAAAATGTCTGCAAGTTCTGGGCAGATGGAAATTGTGTGAAAGGTGATCGATGCCTGTATTTGCATAACTGGTTCCGTGGTGAGGGGTTCTCCATGTTGGCAAAGCTCCAAGGGCACACGAAGGTATTTTTAATTTTGGAAATATGTTTTCTTTTTTAATTTGTTCTGTTCCTCTTTATTTCCGAGTTTGGACAATCATTATAATTTTCAAATTTTTGTTAACAGGCTGTCACCGGTGTTGCCCTTCCTGAACGAACTAACAAGCTTTATTCAACCAGTAAAGATGGAACAGCCAGAGTTTGGGACTGCCATACTGGAGAATGTGGCAGTGTGATTGATCTTGGTGGTGAAGCAGGTTCTTTAATTAGTGAGGGCCCATGGGTTTTTGCTGGTGTACCAAATCTTGTTAAGGTATTTCATTGTTGTAACTGGAGCACTTATTTTTAGTAGCTTGGTTGGTTCAACTTCAATATGTATGCTGATTGTACTTGATGTTGCAGGTTTGGAATACTGAGACAAATTCTGAATTCAGCCTGGATGGACCTGTTGGCCAAGTACATGCTATGGTGGTTGGTAATGCAATGCTTTTCGCCGGGACACAGGTAAAGAGCTTAACAATTCTGCCGCTTTCCTAATTAATTCGTAGCTGGGCTTTTAGGATATATGTTCCCCCTCCTTTATTTATAGTGCACCATTTTCAATTGATTTATCTGTTTCTTTTAATATTGCAGAATGGTGATATATGTGTGTGGAAAGGTAGCTATGAAACGAGTCCGCCATTTCAGCCTGCTGCAATTCTGAAAGGCCACACTGGTGCTGTGGTATGTTTGACTGTTGGGGGCAACAGGCTTTACTCGGGTTCTGTGGACCATACAATTAAGGTATGTTTGTGGAATCTAAAAACAAGTTTTGTCAGCTTCTACTATATGTCCTCTGCCCCATTTACAAGAGAGCAAAATGATTTATTCTGTTTTTGTTTGTTTTTGTATTGTTTTTTATTTTAATAAAGAAAATTCCAATGATCTGATTATGGAGTGCTTCTGTATTCAAAGTCCTAGGGTAATTCACTGTAATGTTCTTTTTGTTTCAGGTGTGGGACCTTTATACTTTGCAGGAAGTTCTGACACTTAATGGGCATTCTGGTGTGGTGATGTCTCTTCTTTGTTGGGATCAGTTTTTGCTCTCATGCTCATTGGACGATACAATAAAGGTGTGGGCTGCCACTGAAGGAGGCGGTTTGGAAGTGACCTACACTCACAATGAAGAGCACGGTGTTCTTGATCTCGCCGGTATGACAGACCCAGAAAGCAAGCCAATCTTGCTTTCCTCTTGCAATGATAATTCTGTCCGCGTATATGAACTGCCGTCATTCGCTGAAAGAGGCAGATTATTTGCAAAACAAGAAGTTCGGACGGTGGAGGTAGGACCTGGAGGACTATTCTTCAGTGGGGATGCAACTGGTCTCCTTTCTGTTTGGAAGTGGATGGATCCTCCTGCCGCAGTCAAAGTGGAGTCTTCATGAGTTACATTACTGCAACCAGTTCCGTGAATATTTTTTTGTCCTTCAGCTTGCAAGAGCCATTGCTATGGTGGCCGTGAAGCATCAATGAACAAATGTAGCAATCCTGTATCTAAAGCCAGTCAGCTATTCAAATTAGTTGTGTTCATTTCTTTAGGGATCAATTTTTAATACATGATCCCTCTGTGATGTTTGTTCTTACACTGCCAATGTACAGTGACATTTTTCAATCTGAAAAATGATTCGTTATTGAGAATTTAAATTCATTATACATGCATTTCTTTGGTTTTGAACATTGTCATCAGAGTGGTGTCTGTTTCCATAAATTTTGAATTTACTTACCCCTTCCAGTCTGTCATTCGAGGGATTCGAACATAATCTAAGATTGGTGGCTATTTTCATAAAAGAAATCCGATCTATTTTCGGTCAATAAGAACTTTCATTAAAGGAGGTAAAAGAAATCCAATCTGAGATAGCTGCCACGCTTGGCACTTGCACGTAGGAGGCGAGACCAGAATTAAGGGATTCAAATTTAGGACCTCATTTAACGAAGTGAACATATGGTTAGACATAGACTATTACCAAAACAATAAATGAAAATTAAGGGTCCATTTGAATTTGACAACCAATATACAGAGATAAAATCTATGAAATGCAAAGAACATCTTGTAATGTTATCTAAGGGCTCGTTTGAGAGTGCTTTTGAGTAGCGAAAAGCGCTTCTGTCTTTTAAAAATGGTGTTTGGTGTTTTTGTCTCTATATCTTAGTTTTTTTTTTTTTTTTTTAAAGTTAGGAAGAGGAGCATTACTTGTATCCGAATAAGCCTTTTAACTCCTTAAGTTTAAATATTTTTATTTTATTAAACACTAGCATGCTGATTCAATATATTTTTACTTTATGATTTTCCAGAGGCATGGGTGAAAATGTTTTAGTAACATAATTTCCAACAAAGAATTTGCTTTTGATAAAAAGTAAGTTAGGTTTTTTTTTGTCCGAAAGCGAGTTTGGTTTAAAAATAAATAAAGACAAAACGACAAAAATAGATTAGATCTAACGGTCAGGAATAGTTGCTTCATATCGGACGGTCACGATCAGTTCTACGATCACCGCGTCTAACGAACGCAATACTTCTTTCCTGGCGCCAGTTGGAAAGTCTCCAGCCTACGCTAACTATATATACACGCATAGAAGATCAACTTCAGGCCAGTGTGATCAAAGTTTCGCTTACAATCGCAACGAAAGCAAAAGGCATTTTCTTTCTTACAATTAGGGTTTGAATCGCAACGAAAGCAAAAGGCATTTTCTTTCTTTCTCCGTGATCGTTTTCTTTCTCTTTGATCGTTCGTCCATTTGGATTGACTGTGCTTCGAAATCAGTCCAGGCGATAATCGAATAGCTTCAAAGCTCAAAGCTCTCGGCCAATCGAATCGATCAGGTTTGCTTCTTCTCTTCACGCGTCTCTGCAATCGCATTGTTCCTTCTAGGGTTTTGTTCGTTTTCGACCGTTAATTGATACCCAAGAGGCTATTTTTTTCGCCGAACGCTTATTTCTTGAGGATAATGGTTTTTGGTTATGGGTTTGATACTCGCTCAAGCTGGATATCTAGGGTTTCGATTTTAGGGTTACTTTTATTGTTGTTTAGGATACGCCTTGGGATCGGCGACTGGCTAGTTTGAAAAGTTTTCGAATTGATTTAAAGGATTTGAAGAATCCGCCCTCGCTAGTTTCTCGATTCTTATAGGGTGATCGTACGTCGATTTGGATTTCAAGGCTTATCGGGTTTCATATATTTTTGGGGTTTTCTGAAGATCGATGAAATATTGAAATTCTGTTTGAGGGGGTAATCTTCGAAGCTGTGTCTCTGCGATTTCTTATTGTTTTCTAAATTTGTGTTTATAGTATGGCCACTAAGGTAGTGAGGAGGCACACCAATAGACCAGAAAGATCAGTGTATGCTCGACCGGCAGGAGGACCTTCAAAAACTGTTTGCACCTTTTGGGCTGCTGGAAGGTGCACAAGGGAATTCTGTCGTTTCCTGCACGCGGATGCACTGCCTTCATCCATGAACCCTCAAATTTCGAAGAAGTCGTCTCTTGTTTGGACGAATGACGGAACTGCCACCGGAAAGGGCAATGCATGCAATGCTAATCAGAAAAGCAATGCTCCTCAGAAAATCAATGCTCCTCAAGAAAGCAATGCTGCTCAGACTCAGAAAAGCAACGCTCCTCAGAAAATCAATGCTCCTCACGAAAGCAATGCTCCTCAGAAAAGCAATCGTACTCTGAAAAATGTCTGTAAGTTCTGGGTAGATGGAAATTGTGTGAAAGGTGATCGATGCCTGTATTTGCATAACTGGTTCCGTGGTGAGGGGTTCTCCATATTGGCAAAGCTCCAAGGGCACACGAAGGTATTTGTAATTTTCGAAATATGTTTTCTTTTTTAATTTGTTCTGTTCCTCTTTATTTCCGAGTTTGGACAATCATAATAATTGTGAAATTTATGTTAACAGGCTGTCACTGGTATTGCCCTTCCTGAACGAACTAACAAGCTTTATTCAACCAGTAAAGATGGAACAGCCAGAGTTTGGGACTGCCATACTGGTGAATGTGGCAGTGTGATTGATCTTGGTGGTGAAGCAGGTTCTTTAATTAGTGAGGGCCCATGGGTTTTTGCTGGTGTACCAAATCTTGTTAAGGTATTTCATTGTTGTAACTGGAGCACTTATTTTTAGTAGCTTGGTTGGTTCAACTTCAATATGTATGCTGATTGTGCTTGATGTTGCAGGTTTGGAATACTGAGACAAATTCTGAATTCAACCTGGATGGACCTGTTGGCCAAGTACATGCTATGGTGGTTGGTAATGAAATGCTTTTCGCCGGGACACAGGTAAAGAGCCTAACAATTCTGCAGCTTTCCTAATTATTGCGTAGCTGGGATTTTAGGATATATGTTCCTCCTTTTATTCATAGTACACCATTTTCAATTGATTTATCTGTTTCTTTTAATATTGCAGAATGGTGATATATGTGTGTGGAAAGGTAGCACTGAAACTAATCCGCCATTTTATCCTGCTGCAACTCTGAAGGGCCACACTGGTGCTGTGGTATGTTTAACTGTTGGGCGCAACAGACTTTACTCGGGTTCTGTGGACCATACAATTAAGGTAAGTTTGTGGCATCTACAAACAAGTTTTGTCAGCTTCTACTATATGTCCTCTCCTTTATTTACAAGAGAGAGAGCAAAATGTTTTATTCCAATAATCTGATTATGTAGTGCTTCTGTATTCAAATTCCTCGTGTAATTTACTGTAATGTTCTTTTTGTTTCAGGTGTGGGACCTTTATACTTTGCAGGGTGTTCTGACACTAAATGGGCATTCTGGTGCGGTGATGTCTCTTCTTTGCTGGGATCAGTTCTTGCTCTCATGCTCCCTGGACGACACGATAAAGGTGTGGGCTGCCACTGAAGGAGGTGGTTTGGAAGTGACCTACACTCACAACGAAGAGCAGGGTGTTCTTGATCTTGCCGGAATGACAGATGCAGAAAGCAAGCCAATCTTGCTTTCTTCTTGCAATGATAATTCTGTCCGCATATATGAACTGCCATCATTCACTGAAAGAGGCAGATTATTTGCAAAACAAGAAGTTCGGACGGTGGAGGTAGGACCTGGAGGACTATTCTTCAGTGGGGATGCAACTGGTCTCCTTTCTGTTTGGAAGTGGATGGATCCTCCTGCCGTCAAAGTGGAGGAGTCTTCATGAGTTACTTTACTCCATCTAGTTCCGTGAATATTTTAGACAAGAACATTTCCTTCAGTTCGCATGAGCCATTGCTATGGTGGCCGTGAAGGCATCAATGAACAATTGTAGCAATCCTGTATCTAAATTTTTGACAGCCAGTCAGTTATTCAGATTTGTTTTGTTCATTTATGTAGGGATCAATTTTTAATACATGATCTCTAGGATGCTTGTTCGTACACTGTAATGTACAGTGAAATTTTTCAATCAGAAAAATGATTCGTTATTGAGAATTTAAATTCATGATAAATGCAAAATTCTTTGGATTTGAACTTTGTCTTCATAATGGTCTCTGTTTATATAAGTTTTGAATTTACATTGTGGATTATCAAATGTATGAGAGCTCGAGCAGAATTAATGTATAAAAGAAATCAATATTTTTGCTCATCACTATAACCTAAGGTATACTCAATATTTGACATGCGTCCATGATGGGCTTAACCGGTTAAGCTCATGGAGTGAGAGTGGTGGGCAAAAATATTCTCATAAAAGAAATCCAATCTAACGAAGTGAAAATATGGTTAGACATAGACTACTACCAAAATAATATATAAAAATGAAGGGTCCATTTGAATTTGACAACCTTATACAGAGATAAAATTTATCAAATGCAAAGAACATCATTTTGGCAATTGAAACGTAAGATGCATCTTTCAACTTCATCGTCAACCAGACAAACCATATACAATGGGTCTACAAATTACAAAACAGCTTGTACTAACAAACAGCTACCTCAGACTCAAAGATTTAACCCATCCACGTGAAGACAAAATAATCAAATAAAAGGTATACCACCACTGGGCGTAAATTCATATTTATACAAGTTTGTCTTGTACAAGCTCGTTGCGTTGTTCAAATGGGAGAACATACAATAGGAAATTATATCATCTTCCCACAAAATAGAAACAAAATAGGCTCGCAACATTTCAAGCGTAGGTCATCACCTCCACCTCCATATGAGATACACAACAATGACAACAGTCAGAATCATGCCTGCATACTTGATCGACTGATCAACACGGTTCCGCCTCTCAATGAGCTTCAAAACAGAGTTAGAGAGACCCACTGTGTTCAGGACATCCAATCCTTTTCGTTGTGCGCTCTGAAACAAGTCAACAGAGAATTCACCATTATTTTAACAAGCATTAGTAGCAACAAACATGTAATACATCACTAACTGTTATGTATCAAAGCTCTTGGCCTTTTCAATTTCCTTTTTCTTTTTACCCATGTTGAGTTCAATTTCCTATGACTTGGAAGACTAAAATCCAATGGAAGAAATTATATATGTTTCTTAGATCTTGTTCAATTCTATTATGAGGCAATCATGGTTTCCAGCCTTCATCAATACAGCAAAGTGCCCGAGGTGAGTGAGCTAAGCCTCTGAAATTCTCTTGGTATATCAAAGTATTGTTGAGTTCTTTTTCAAATTTATTTTGAGGCAATTGAGTATTCCAATTATCATCAATGTATCAAAGTGCTCAAGTTCAGGGAGTTAAGCCACCTGAGGTCTCTTGGTTACAATTCATCATATATTTAATCCTATAACTAGGGAAGTGCTATATCAAAGTATTTTCTCTGTATGCATGGGTGGTGAGATTATCACACTTAGTCAGCTAGTTTTCAAATCATTCAGTATGAATCATATCAGACTGTGTTTCAAGTAGAACTTAGTTGCAGGGTATTTATGATAGTTGTTGACTGATAGACTTCTGTCATGCATTGAGTGATTAAAAATATTGGTTTCAGTTATCCTAATTTGATCATTGTTTTAGTTCCCTATTCTCTACTTCCTCGCTAATTCTATCTCTTGTCCTGCATCACATATACTCATCTAAAAGAATTGTCCTTGCTAATGAATCATATCCTGCCGTTTGACTGTTGAAAATTAATTAAAATCTCAAATGCCAACTCAATCAATTTTCTAACAGTACACAGCTGTCCTATCATAGTAATTAGAATTTTCTATAAAACCAGAGTATCTACTCATTGTGCACAATTTTAAAGAAGAGCTACCATTAACTGTAAGCTTATTAATGAATGTTTTAACTATATTCAAGAGACAAATTGCAATTTCACTATCGTTTTTCTTTCAAATAATTGGTGCAAAGTGAGGTGCATAACAGTGAGCACAAATATGAGTGATACCTTTAGCCAATCCCTTTGTTCTGCATATTTCCTAAGAATACTTTCTCCAGTAGCACTGGCTTCTTCAAGCATGCGAGAAGAACTACGAACTGACGCCCTTGCTTGTGCTTCATCATCAAAAATTCTCAAAACATGAGCACCCTCCCCATTCTACATCATAAGACAAAGGCATATTAAACAAAGGCATACATGAGAATGATTTAGTAAACAAAAAGTAAAAGGGTTGGGAGTTGCATACAGCTCTTCCAAGCAACTCTGCCCTCTCTCTGGCTTCTTGGGCCCTCTTCTGATTCCTCAAATTATACTTATCTAGACTTTCTTTCAAAGACTGAGCCTCTTCCGCTATTTGTTCTACTTTTCTGCGTAACAAGAAGCAAAATAGGATCCAGTTAAAGAAGCCCAATTACAATTACAACCACAATATACAAAAATGATATATATAAAAACCACCTCAATGCTCAAGGAATTGATGATGAAAAAAAAACACTATTCCTATTACAATTACAATATACAAAAATGACAAAAACCCAACTCAAGGCTCAAGGAATTCATGAACAAAAAAACCAAATCGAACTACAATTAAATGCAAAAGACAAAAACCCAAATCAAGGTTCAAGGGATCAATGAAAGAAAACCAACCTTTTCCAGAGATCGCGTTGGGATTTGGCGCCAACAGATCGCCAGAGGCGGTCCATGTCGGCGCAGAAGGACTGAATCTGAGAAATGTCTCTTTTGACGGACGTGGAAAGGTCCGGGGAGTCGATGCCGCCTGCGTTCTCCAATCTCTCCAGCTTCTCAAGGCCGTCTCTTGTTCTCAACAATAGCTTCTTGGCGCTCTGATATATCTCCGATAACGTCCCTCCTCCGATTTCCACCGACATTGCCATTACAATTGCAATTCCGATTGGTGACGTTTCTCTCTTTCTTTCTCTCTTTCTGGGTTTCACCGCAGAATTGAATTGAATTGAATTGAATTTCGATTGATTTTGGTCACCACAGCACAGGTAGGTACCTTAATTCAGGGGTTTATGTATGAGAGACCCGAAGAAGAAACGAAGAAACAGAGAGAAGACAATGGAGGCTAAAGGCCCAAACTAACAACAAATCACTCTAGCTAAAATTCTAGCCCAGTTTATCAAGCGTAGATAGACCCAAATCTAAGCACAAAATGAAAATGGCAAGCCCATTTGTAGTGAGGCTACATCACCCCTTAATCCTCAATTCCTGCTCTGCTCTGCTCTTAGAAAATTGGCCAACTGTAGGACATAAAATAAAGTCCATAATTCAGCAGTGTATATCGTTTTTTATATTTATTTAATAAATGAGGATTTTTTTGTTATATTGGAGAAAAGAAACCCTATTGGGTTCGATCCTCTGGGTGTCATGGGGGAGGAGGAATCCACCGCCACTATGATGGAAACTCATTAGTAATACATGTGGAGTGCATAATGACTAATTTGGAGTGTAAATAACAGTTCTTTTTAAAAATACATATTTTATTAAATAAGTAGACAACTAGACATTTAGAATAAACCCCATTGAATTTAAAATTGAAGGAAAAAAAAACAGGGAAGTTATAAAAATGGGGTGATAGTCCATTATTTTTTTATAAAAAAAAAAAAATCAATTCTATAAAACTAGGGGAACTTTTCTATTTTTTATCTATAAGTAATGTGAATTCAAACTTAGATATAGAAGTGTCAAATGGGCTGGATCGGTCCAGCACAACACGAACTTAGCCCATTTAAATGGACTTTGATTTGGTGGCCAATAAATAAATACTACAACAAATCCTCAATTTTTAGTCCCATATTAAATATAAGAAAGATATGAACATGTTATTTTTTTTTTTTTTTGTATAAATTTAATATGCTAACGTGATTTTTTTGTTTAAAGAAATTCAAGGGAAAAAAAATAATTAAAGTTAAATAGGCCAAGCACAGCACGAACACAGCCCAGTTGATATTTTGCGCTAATAAAAATCTCAATGTTGATTTGCTCAAAAAACAAAAAAAAATAATCTCAAAGTTGATATTGTAATTTGGTTGGTTTCTCCACTAATATCGAGTTTGCTTTTGACCTACAAATTTGTCTTTTTGAACACAAGTTTCACATGGACCTAAAAGTCACCTATCTTACAGTTAATTTGATGATCTTATTTTCATTTTAGTCTATTCATCTGCTTTTAGAGCGTGCTTTTTTTTAAAGTCAAGACAGGTGTAATTGGAAGAGGTAAGAATATTCCTAAGAACATCCATTTTTACTTCCACGGCTTGTGTTTTTCTGGCTTGTCTATGGCTCATGCTCATTCTAGCTTCCTGACCACAATTTTAAATTACGATTTTTTTCTTTTCTTTTTTATCCAGAAATATTAATAAATAAGATTAGTGATGTCATAATATCACTGAAAATATTTTAAAAAAACTGGAAATGAGAATATTCCTAGTGGCTGGCCCATATAAATTATATAATTAAGAAAAATGAACGTGTGAATGCATACGACAGACGAGACAGAAAGTATATGCCACCAAATTGACCTAATTTATATTTTCTGTCCCTAGTAAATTAATGGGCCACGTGGAAGATATGGTATCCTAACAAAAAGATTTGTTCCTATAAAGCCATATAATGACCAGTTTACTTTTAACTTTTATGTGTTACACTTCATATTTATCTCTATATATAAAGCAAAAGGCAGAGAATGGTAAAACATTTAAAATATTAAAAAATACTATTGGTTAATGCAAACATTAAGAATTGAAATTATTAATTAAATGAGGATAATATGATAAATTCACACTTTTTCATATTTTAAAATGAAATATTCAAAATATTAGAAAATGCTATTGATTAATGCAAACATTAAAAATTGAAATTATTAATTAAATGAGGATAATATGATAAATTCACACTTTTTCATATTTTAAAAAAAAAGAACATTAAAAGAAAAATCAGATAATGGATCATATTTTTATGGACTACAATTACCCATTATATTTTTTAATTCTAAAATAAATTTAAAGTTTTTAAAAAAAAGCCTTTCAAAGGTGCGGAAGCGCGTGCGAAGAAGCTAGTATATATATATCACAAGTATGTGGCACGCAATACACAACACGTGGAATTTTCTGGTTTGTTAATCTTTTTTTTAATTTTTTTTATTCGATCGGTAGTCTATTCTAAGGGGAGGGGGAATTATGTTTTAAGGGGAAGGGGGCACCCGCAAGGGGGTTTAAACTGATACTACGGAGTTTGCAAACAAAGACCTCAACCACTAAGATAAATTACCCACTGGCTTAAACTTTTTTTTTTTCCTCTCTGGGTGTGCTTGTATTTTTGGATTGAGAATTTGAACACGAACTTTAAGAAGTGCTAATTTTTGCTGGGATATGATGAGTTAGTTTTGATTGGGTGGAGCGTAATCACACATAATTAATCCAATGCACAAAGTGTATCTCCACTAATAGCCACATAAGGCAAATAAATTTCGGCATAACACAAGCCTAAATTTATTAGTACCAAGTTTTGAAGCTTTCCATCCCAAAGCCTATACTCAGGTCCAACAAGATTGTTATTATTTTTTTCTCCATGTTTAAAGTTATATTTATTTATTGAACAAAAACAAAAGAATGTTTAAATTTAAATTTTACCACACACTCCTTTATCCATGACACTTGGCTAGGGATCATGAGACTTTGAGACCCTCACCTGAAAACTAAGATTTTCTTCGTTATGAGCCACAAATAAAGGTGCATTACTTATGCACAACATGAATAATCCATTTCTGAGTTTAATTTTTTTTCTAAAAATATAAATATCACTAAGCTAACAACTAGTTAATCAGTTTAATTAGTCAGATTCTTTCATTAAAGGGTACAGTAAAAGTTGCGTTTAGTTTGGTGGCAGGTCCTTGTTTCATTCACTGGGCTTCATCATGTAAATCATAATGAATTAAACCCCAAGGAAAAGCTCTCTCTCTCTCTCTCTCTCTCTCTTTTCACTGGATTGTGTTCTTCTTTAAATACTAATCTTTTGCAGTGAAAGTAGGGCAACAAGGTTCATCAGCGGACCCGAGTTCTTTGAACTGACTGTAAGTGCACTCTGTGTGTTTCGTATCCTGCATGCTTTTAAATGCTCAAGCAAGTAGCTCTAAACCTAGCTTCGTTTTCAGTTTTGTTATCTCTCTATCAAACAGTTAACAATCAGATGGCCTTCATCTCTTCTCAGGGTTTTCTTCTTCTTCTTCTTCTTCTAGGCCCCGAGCCTTCATTTCTTCATCTTTCTTTCTTAGTTGAGTTGAGGTTTTGTTTCTTGGAGTTTCCCCCCCCAATAATATCAATGCAAATAAGGAATTCCGTCTTAGTACTTTTAATTACCTTGTTCTGGTATTACTTGATTTTCATTCTTAGTTTTATTTCCGCTAGCAATGGAAACCATATGTGAGACTATATATTTTTGCATATGCATTTCAAGTTAATTAATTTTCCCCGCATATTATATATGTACATATTTTCTCCTATTTGGACATCCAAAATTTCTTAATAGACGCCCTCGTTGTTTCAGTTTTCCTCCACGCTTTCGTCCCTTTCTCAATTTTCCTCCACGCTTCAACGAGTGAGTATACAAAACAAGCTTTAGATATAAGAAATATAGCTACAACAATGGCGTCCATTAAGAGAAAAACTGTATATATATATATATATTATTTATATATTATCTTTTGGTTTATTAGATTTTACCCAAACAAGACAACTTAATCCATTCCAGTTACACAGTACTATTTGTAAGTTGCGCATGCATAGCACCACACGACTGACATCACTTTCAATAATTAAATCCAAACCCACATTAGCCTTTAATCATGTGGGGTGAGCCAGTGCTAAACTATTTACTTATCTTGTTGTAGCCCTCTTATTGAATCTTTACTCTTTAAGTGTCCTCATCATGACCAACTCTTTCCTTTTTTTAATTTATAAACATGAAGTCATTTTCTTTCAATCGCCTATAATATCTCACTTTACACATAATTTATGAGTGTGACTATTGCATTGCCACATTACCATACCAACACATCTGTATTATCAATTATATCGCTTGCTACGTGTAATAGTAACACCACGTTACAGTATACTGTATGTGACCGTCACAATTCAACTTCAAGTATTTGTCATGTGCTATATAGGGGAGCAACTCTCTCAACATTGCCTTCCCATTACCCCAAAAGATTGCGTTGAGTTGAGACTGCATGTTCTATGCCGAACTCACAAACTACAATACTAGATCAAACAAGCATATCTCACATATTCAAATCAAAATCCTAATTTTACTTGATCCAATTTGATTATTTTAATAATTTAAAAATATATATGACGGTGTACGGTGTACGGTGTATATAAAACCAAGTGTACATCTTTGTTGCATTGCTTTTTGGTTTGTTAGCTTTGTTTGCACATAAGTGGCAAAAAATCACGTGTTACGAGGATATATATGGTATTTCCTACCCCTCCTGGAAATTAGCCACAAAAACCAAATTTCGCGCGACATTTGATGACTGATTAAAGTCATGACAGAGTCTCTCTCTTTGAGTTGAGAGACACCGCAAAACACACACAGAAAGAGCAGAGCTCCTTTTTATTTCTTTCTCTGACGTTTGTTTTGTTTGCATTTGTTTTCTTTTTGTTTTTGTTTTTTTAATTAAGAAAAAATTAGAATCCGTTTCCTGGAAGCTTACAAGATTTTTGGAATTCCATTCCCACATACATATTTTCTTGCAAAAAACCCTTCTTTCAAAACAAAACCTCATTTTCAAGTTGTTTCCACCAAACATACCTACCTCGTGTAGAAGATGAACAATACGGTTTCCAGTTTGGATTTGGTAATTCTCTCTTTCTTAAGCTCTTATAAATTCTGGGTTTTTATTTATTTTTATTTCTGCTGTAGGGTGTAGAATTACATTTTGGTTACATGGGATTATGTTTTTGTGTTTGTTCTTTTATTTATTTATTTAAATTAAAACCCTTTGTTGGAAAATTGATGTTCTTTAAAAAATAATAATTTTTTACAGAGCTTCAGAGTTAAAATTTCTGAATTTGGAAGTTTTCCCAGAAGGAACGTGAAGTTGAGAAAATGGGCAAATCAAAGATTTTAATTTGGTTGTTTGAATTAGCAGTGTTTCCCATTTTATTTCCATTTTGACTGTCAGAGTGAAATTTTCTCCAATCTTTCCCTCAGTTTCATCAGGTTTGATATGAGTTGCAAACTAAATGGAAAATTTTATATTATGAGATATTGTCTTTAATTTTTGTAGCCAACGAAGCATATACTTAACATTTAAGAGGAAAGAAAAACTTACCATGAATGTTGATTTCAATTTGCTGCTTTGTCAACTCTGATAAAAAAAGTAGTGCAGAAAACTTATGTTGCTCTAGTATCTGCTGTATGTCTATATGTTTTAATCTTTTATGTGTTGCTGATATTCTTCTTACAGTAGCATTGATTCTGAAAGATGGTTGCCTTCGGGAAGAAGTTAAGAGAATCACAAATTCAAGAATGGCAAGGGTACGTTCGAGTAAGTTTCGAACCAAATATGCTCTCTGCTATGACTTTTAATTTGTTTGTTTCTTTTTCAGATACTATCTTGACTACAAGTTAATGAAGAAGAAGCTCAACCGATATACACAACAAATTGAAGTTGGAACACAAAATCGCCACCTTGTTCTTAAGGACTTCTCAATATTACTAGATAGTGAGGTAACCAGTGTTGCATTATTGGAATTATGTCTTTTATTCACAAGTTTAATGCAGTGTCTGTTATACACCATTATCATGTGCAGACTGATAAATCACCGGTGGGATTTCTAAATTTCATTTTTTAACTTCCATATCATGCCATCTCAATTTGTGATGTTTTCTGAAACTGCAAGTCATGCAATTTTTTATGCTTCTGCTAAATTGTACTACATGGGATGGGAGGTCAATATATCAACGCATCTCATCTAATAATTAAAAAGGGCATGTATGGATGGATGATGCTGAAGTTTTATCATTGTATGTTGTTCATTCTGATTATCTGTTTCAAGAAGGTCCAAATAAAATGTATAGACTTCTCAAGCTTCCTTTTCCCTTGTTTTCTGGTGAGGATCGCCTTCATATTGTTGTATTCATTGAGGTCGGAGCACAGATTTTCGCCAGTAGCTAATACATTTACATTCATGGATACTTTTGGTGTTAAATCATATATTGTAAGAATGATTTTCTTTTCTGTTGTTGTTGTTGACTTCAGATTGAAAAGATTGTCATGTTTCTGCTGCAACAACAAGGAGTTCTTGCAAGCAAGTTATTGAATCTTGGAGAACAGTATGATTCTGTCTTACAGCAAGTAGATGAAGCAAAAATACCTGAACTGCAAGAAGCATATAGATCAGTTGGACGAGATCTTTTAAGAATCCTCTCTTTTGTTGAGATGAATGCTATCGGTCTGCGTAAGATATTGAAGAAGTTTGACAAGCGGTTTGGTTATAGATTTACTGACTACTACGTCAAAACTCGTGCAAATCATCCTTATTCCCAGCTACGCCAAGTTTGCAAGCAAGTGGTAATGGGCTAAATTTGTTCTCATTTCTTTTTTCTTTTCCCTCTTAGCCGCACCTTACGAATTTTTTGGTACACTATAATATCAGTACAAAAAGTAGCTTCTACTATCTTTATAATTGAATACAAGCATCATCAGCTAAAAGCTTAATATGCAGGGTGTTGGGGCCGTTGTTGGAGCCATATCTCGAAACCTGGCGGACCTTCAAGATTTTCAACAACATTATGGGAACTACATATCAATATATGATCAGCCTGCCTTTTCCCACCCGGTTTACTCTAATATCCATTGAAGTATTATATACAACATCAACACTCTCCTTCTAATCCATCTGATTGAATTTCATAATGTTTGTGCTAGCAGTTGAATTTTATTATGCTTGAAATTCGCAAGGCATAACATTTGATAATGGCTGCCTCTGCAATATGTTAATAGTTTTTAGAAATGAATATCAGGGAAAATTAATATTCTTATAGGATTCATTCATAATGTCAATCTGCTTTTAGAAGAGAATACGATTTTTTATGATCTTCTGCAACTACAGTTTTAATAATGTGTTTCTGTGTGCGCAAGTGCATTGGTATGAAAAAGCACTTTAATTTAGAGGTGTTAGCTTAGAAGATTTATTTACCCTCACACAATATCCGCCTCTATCAAGCTGAGTTTGAATTTAAGGATTCAAAAAATTTATACTTCAACTCTCTCTCTCTCTCTCTCTCTCTCTCTCTCTCTCTTGTACTTATCTATGTTGTTGAAGTTTAAACTTTGAAAAGTTTGTGACTCAAGTTGTTCATCTTGTTTAGTATTTCACATGATAGTTGCGGCACATTTTAGCTGGTTCACTTTGTACATTACAACTGACATCTAAATATCTAATGAATCTGATTTTACAGGATCCTGTCCTTGATTCTATCAGGGCAGCAGTAAACAGGTTATCAAACTCAACAAGTTTCCTTCATTATTTGGGAAAACATGCACTTCTTATGGGGGATGATTTACAAAGCCCATCTGAGGATCATGCTGATGACGGAAGATATCATTTCATGTCACTCCTCTTGAACTTGGCAAACACATTTCTGTATATGATTAATACATATATAATTGTCCCAACAGCTGACAATTACTCCATGACCCTCGGAGCTGCAGCAACCGTCTGTGGTGTTGTGATTGGATCAATGGCTGTTGCTCAGGTGTTCTCCTCAGTTTATTTCAGTGCATGGTCAAATAGATCATACATGAGACCACTGGTATTTAGCAGCATCATTCTTCTTGTGGGAAATACTTTGTATGCACTAGCTTATGATCTTAATTCAATATCAGTACTTCTGATTGGTCGACTATTCTGCGGGTAAGTGACTCTTTTATTGTGAGACTTACATTTGGTTGTGTAGATTAGCTGATTACGTTTGCATGCCAAACTTAATGTTGAGTGATATTATAGAATATTTTATGCAGAGTCTCTGTTTTCATGTCAGAACTTAGAGGTAGTGAATAGTCTATATTTGTTAGTGGTTAGGGTATATTTGTTCATTTTCCTTATGCTTTTCGGTGGATTTTCTTAAGCTTGACCTTTTGTTAACCTTTCTAATTTACTGGCGACTGGCGTAAATACTGATTGTTGTCAAATTCCATTCTGAATATTAATAAGCATATTTCTTGTGGGAAATACTTTGTATGCACTAGCTTATGATCTTAATTCAATATCAGTACTTCTGATTGGTCGACTATTCTGCGGGTAAGTGACTCTTTTATTGTGAGACTTACATTTGGTTGTGTAGATTAGCTGATTACGTTTGCATGCCAAACTTAATGTTGAGTGATATTATAGAATATTTTATGCAGAGTCTCTGTTTTCATGTCAGAACTTAGAGGTAGTGAATAGTCTATATTTGTTAGTGGTTAGGGTATATTTGTTCATTTTCCTTATGCTTTTCGGTGGATTTTCTTAAGCTTGACCTTTTGTTAACCTTTCTAATTTACTGGCGACTGGCGTAAATACTGATTGTTGTCAAATTCCATTCTGAATATTAATAAGCATATAAGCACATTTTGAGAAAGGGTAACCTGAATGGAGATTGAGGCAGCTTTTTAGAAATTGCACTGCACTGGAAATGCCCTGTTTTCTTGAAAATAAAGAATTGGAATCTCTACTATTAGGGTCTTTTTTTTTTGGGTCGGGTTCTACTATTAGTTTTGACACACATGAAATTGTATCATGAATTGTAAGAAGTTTCAAATATTAGTACGACTGTTTAAGATATGCGGCCACTCTGACAGTGGCAATGCAACACCAGATTTCAAAACTCTAGAAGACCACTATTTTAATATAGGTCCTGTAAAATTTCACCTTTTTTTTGTTCTAAAAGTGATGCTCCTTGGTTTCACATCCCCGAATCTATTGATAACATAGTTTGGCTTTACTCCAAATCTGCATATGGACTTGTTTTCAATTGTGTGAATGTGTGTATTGGTGATTATCCTTATTAAATATATCTTGTGGTGCAGTTCCTGCATTAGTACAAAGTTTAATATTCCTATCTTTGGATTTAGTATGTTCGTTTTACCTTATTAATATGGACAGTCATCTTATCAATTTTGCAGGTTAGGTTCTGCAAGAGCAGTTAATAGGCGTTATATCAGTGACTGTGTACCCCTTAAATTGCGAATGCAGGCTTCTGCTGGTTTTGTCAGTGCCGGTGCACTTGGAATGGCATGTGGGCCTGCTCTTGCTTGTTTACTCCAAACTAATTTCAAGATTTACAAATTGACATTCAACGAAGACACATTACCTGGTTGGATTATGGCTCTTGCATGGCTAATCTATTTGCTGTGGTTGTCGATTTCTTTTAAAGAGCCTTCTCATGTGACAACAGAAAATATTGTGCCACGGGAATCTAATTCTGGTTTGTAAACAAGATTTCTTAGTTCTTTTCAATAGACTGTTTGTTTTTTCCAGATGATGTCCCATTTTATATTTAAAAAAATTATGATCCTTTATCTTTTCACACTAATGTTCATTCTTGTCACCTCTTATGGCACACAATTTCTTCACTATTCATGTGGAGTTTGTTTGAAACAGGGAAAATTGTAAATATTTCTGTGGAGAATGGTCCTACACAACCATTGCTGTCAAACTCCAAAGCTAAGCAAAAATATGGAGATGGAGACACTGATTGTGATGATGCTGAAGAAGATCCTGCGGAAATCCAAAAACCAGTCAATTCAATTGTGTCAGCATATAGATTACTAACCCCATCAGTGAAGGTATAGAGTATTTCGTAAGAATCTAATATTTTTATACAGAAATCAAAAAGTTCTCTATGAAGATCCACCTTTTAAACTTACACACCAACACTTTAGAGACAAAGCAGTCTCTTACTTGTAGTTGAAGTCTTCATCCATCAAGGGATATAGAGGGAGGAGCGTTCACTAAATACACTTTAGATGACTGATTGTTGTTGGTGGCACTAAATTGCATATCGGTTCTCTAAAACCATGGGAATAAAATTCGGATAATTCATTAAGAGAACCCATTATATCATTAACATCGCTGAAATCAGAAAATTATATTGTTACCCAAAAAATAAATCTGAAAACTATATGTACTATGTAGGTTCACATGATTAAGGCATTTTGTATATTTGGAAGCAAATCTGTTTAGGTTTATGAATAGAATATAGCACTATGATGTTGTAACTGTACACTCTTACGTCATCTCAGCACATTTCACTCCGATTTTCTTAGCTGCGCTTCATCCATTTCCCCTTTTTTTTACCAGCTCTCAAGCTTGCTTTAGTTAGTAGGACCATCTATTACTGGCGTTTAGATCTTTCATCTCATTCGAACTTGTTCCTGCATTCTTCATGACATCTTACTTGAATCTTGCTAATTCTCACCAGGTTCAACTGTATATCTATTTTATGCTGAAATATGCAATGGAGATTGTACTTGCTGAATCCAGTGTCATCACTGGATATTACTTTATTTGGTCGACTAGCAGTGTGGCAATCTTTCTTGCATGTCTCGGGCTAACGGTGCTTCCAGTCAACGTTGTCGTTGGAAGCTACATCAGCAACATGTTTGAAGAAAGGTGGACCTTCAAGTATGAAATTCACTATATTATCTGCTATATATTAACTCACCAGCTGATGCATATTTCTTCTCTTTGCTGACCTGATTGCAGGCAAGTTCTACTGGCATCTGAAATTCTGGTATGCATAGGTATACTACTAAGCTTCCACGTATTGATCCCTTACTCTGTGCCTCAGTATGTCAGCTCAGCCCTTATAACATTCGTGTCAGCTGAAGTCCTAGAAGGTAATTCAATATATAGTTGTGGAAGGACAATTAACTTCTTGTATATCTTTTTAAGCATTTTAAAGTTTAGCTCTGAAACCCCCATTTTTTTTCTCCGTATTTTAAGTTACATATATCAAATTTTGTGCTCAACTTTTGATTTGCTTCCTCAACATGAAAAAGATGACAGTTTCTGTACTGATCCAGGTGTAAATTTATCACTCCTATCTCGAGTCATGTCATCGAGGCTTTCTCGTGGGACTTACAATGGCGGACTGCTTTCAACCGAAGCAGGGACCCTAGCTCGAGTAATCGCAGATGGAACAATAACACTAGCTGGGTTTTGGGGTGAGAGCAAGCTCTTGAATACCACCCTGGTTCCTGCATTGTTCATCTGCGTCTCATCCATTGTTGCCACCTGCTTCACCTACAACTCTCTCTACTGATTTCCATTCCTTCTCTGTGTATAGTGTTGCTAAGTGAAACTAGACTCGCTCAATATAAATCAATGCCAACAATGCTTTTTCCTTGCTGGTTTTCAGATCATTTCAATGAAAATGAGAAATTGAGCCTTTTGCAATTTAGTAACACAGCAGACTTTAGATATGCCTAAGTTTTCATGGTTTCATTTGGCATTCGCCAAGCCATTAAAGAATTTCGATGGGGAAGCTTTGTTAAGGATCAACAATTGATTAGAACAGTCAACAAAATTACAAACGTTACCAATTGGATGTCATAGCAATAATGCAGATATAGTTTTGTGAGAATTTTGGACCTGACAAATAAGAGCGTTTGTCTCCTTCAAAAAAATAACGAGTCTAACAAGCATATCAATAATTTAAGGTTGGGCCAACTCTAGTGGTTAGTAAGTTTAACCCGATATTAAGAACATTAACTTCATGTGATGCGTGTGAATTATACTGTCAATTGTTCAATGACTAATAATTATTCATATGCACGTAAATGAGTGTTCAAAAGCAAAACACAACGCATTTTCAATAATTTAAAGCATAGACGAATACTATAATTAAGAATAATATTTTACCTAAATACGATGGTTAGTATATAAGAAAAAATCTTAACGAGAAATTAATGTCAGTGTCACCAATTCACTCAAATTATAATTCATATGTAAGGGTAATTCTATATGAACCCCATTATTTGCTCTTTACACCCCATAATTTTTGTACACCTCACTGAATTTTAATAAAATTTCAAATTACTCATTATACCCCATTTTTTTCCCTAAATTGCCCTCATGAACCTCATTCCCTAACTAACTATGTAAACCCCATCCCATATCAGACACCACCCATCGAAAATCCTCATCCCTTTCAGACACACCCCATCTGATATCAAACCCCAACCCATCTCATATTAAGCCCCACCCCATCGAAAATTCCCTCCTCTTGCAGACTCACCCCATTGCACACCTTATCAGATTTACAAGCAGCTCCATCGCACACCCCATCCCCTTTGAAACACAGCAATCGCACAACCCATCTCTGCAAACCACCGAACCCCATCGCATAACCTATCTCTACAAACCTAAACCCATTGCACAACCCATCACTGAAACAGAGCTATCACACCCCACAGCCAACCCCAAACACCTCAACCCGTCGCAAACCACTATCGCCTCAACCATCTCACAACCAATCTGTCAAGTTTTCACAAATCCTTCGAAGAGCCAAGGTATAATTTCAATTTTGATTCCTATATTTACGTTTCTAAGTGTTGATTAAGCCTAGGTTTGATTTCACTTTTGAAAAGCCAAAGTCTGATTTAAATTTTTTATTTGAACTTTTTGGGTGTATGGTTCTGTTGAGGCCCAAAAAAGTCACGAGAAGCCCAAAGACATTTAAAGCCCAATATAACACAAAATGTTGGTCATGCGTTAATCCAAGCTGTATTTTGGGAATTAATTCATTAAATAAATAATAGTGTCCATGCCATGCGAAGCCAATAATACATTTTTTCATTTGTCAATCACCTATCGAGCTCACATGAACCCAAGTCATGTGGTTTACGGGGTTTGCACGAGGGATTGTGGTGTGGAAGGTTACGGAGGTTCACAAGGCCCACGAAAACTCTTGGATAATGGAGATTTTGGGCTAGCTACTTGGGAGCACCAAAGTCCAAGCCCATTACTTAGAGTCCTCCAATGTGGGTAAGCAAATGAGATATTTTTCAAGCATTTCCTTTTATCCATAGGAAATAGTCATTTTCCAAATGTCTAGCTTTACCCGTTGGAAATAAGCCTTTTCCAGCACTCTCTATTACCCATTGAAAACAAGCCAATTCCGACACTTCCCTTTACTCGTTAGAAATAGTCATTTTCCAATGCTTCTTTTCAGCACTCTCTATTACCCATTGAAAACAAGCCAATTCCGACACTTCCCTTTACTCGTTAGAAATAGTCATTTTCCAATGCTTAGCTTTACTCGTTGGAAATAAGAATGTCCCAATGCTCCCTTTTACCCATAGGAAATAGACTAGCTCCAATACTTCCTTTTACCTATTGGAGATAAAGGAAAACCCTCACCATATATAAATTTGGAGGCATTTGTCCAGCCAAAATCAACCATCTCTTGGTTACTGCAAGCCTCCCAGCAACCATGAGAACTCATCTTCCTTCCTCTTTTTGGCTACTGCATTCCAGCAGCCATCCCAGCCATCAACCTCCATATTTTGGCTGCTGCAAGCATCCCAGCGACTGTCAACCAACATCTCTTGGTTGCTCAAGCACCCAACAACCGTCGAACCACTTTTCTTCCACCCTTTGGCTGCTGCAAGCATTCCAGCAGCCATCACAGCCATCCTAGCCATCCCAGCCATTCTTCAACCATCACAACCGAGATTTTCCTTCCTCCTCATATCCTTCCAAGCTTTAAATACCATAGCCTTCAAGCCTCAAGCTTTTCCTCCCATTATTCTTCTCTTGAAACTCTTAAATCCATAAAGTCTCACCAAACATAACTCCAAGCTTTCCCTTCCTTCCAAGCTATAAACACCATAGCCACAAACAACAAATTATCAACACTCAAACTCAAGCATATCCAACTCCAAGCCAAGCACATGCATTCTCATTGGCTAAACTTGTGGATCTTTAGCTCCCACACTCCAAGCTCTCATGCCAAGCTCATATAATTTCATATCAACATCAGCAAGTCATCTTTAACTTTTCGTCAAGCTGCCGAAAATATCAGCAAGTCATCTTCAACTCTTCGTCAAGCTTCCAGAAACGTCAGCACCAAACACGCAGCCGCTAGAAGAAGAACAGAGTACTCCCCTGAGACATGCTTCTCCCTCGGGATGCTTTGGGCCTAGTCCTCGCTAACTCAGAAAAAGGGGCAACAAAAGCTTGATCCACCACTGTATGGCGGTCCGAGAATCAACAAGCCCGGACGAGCATTTCAACGGAAAAAGACCCCAACAGGTTCGAACTTGGTTTTACGAAACTGGATTTTAGTTTCGATGGTTTATCACCGAATTGGTTACATTGCTTCAGTGGTAGTCCACCGAATTTGAACCTGATTTGTACTAAAATTAGTTTTACTTTCAATATGTTACCACCGAAATCGTTACCTTTTATCGGTGGAAGTCTACCGAATTTATTTCATTTTTTCAGGAGATTCCCACCGAATGTATTTCGGTTGTTCAGTGGTACTTCATCGAATATGTTTTCTTTTTTTAGTGATAGTCCACCGAATTTGTTTTCGTTTTTTAGTGATCATCTACCGAATCCGTCACTATTTGCATCCAACGTTATATCAATTGTCTCACTAGACTTGCAAGACTTATAATTACCGCTCCTCTCACAAGCAAGTATTACTCGAGGTCTTCTCTTGCCCTCACCTCCATAATCAGACCTGTTAATTACAATGATAATATTATTTATTTTTCTTTGTGCACGAGTCCATCTAAGTAATGCATCTCTATCATTGAATATCTATACATAAAACTCATGTTATATAAAGAGAAAATTTGAAACATTAATGCCACATTAATAATACTAAAAATGATTTCAGGAAAAGAAAAAAAAACTCAAAATAATTGCCGAATAAGTTGTGAATTGATCACTATAGTCCATTACACATTATTGCCTTCAGTAGGGGCGTTACCTTGTTTTTGTTCCTTTAATGAGAGTAAGATCAAAATAGGTTGCATTAAATTTGTGGTCGACAATAAGTTACTGAAAAAGTAAATAAATTTCGGTTTGTTGCCACCGAAACGCAGGCAAAATTTCGGTAATAAACCACTGAAAAAAGTTCCATATTACGGTGAATCTCCATCGAATATTAAGTTCATGATCGATCAGACACGACCGAAATAGGTGCAACATTTTGGTGGCATCCCACCGAATTTACCTATCGCGTTCGGTACTGATATGCTGAACGCAACCAACGACCAACCCTAAACCCTAAACTTGCAAAACGCCAAAAAATAAACTCATACCTCATTCAAAGCCTCTCTAACTTCAATCTCACCCTTCATGAATAAATATAAGATATTTTTTCACCAATATAAACGTATAAATCTTGTTAGAGTTGTAGGAACATGATGGTTTGAGAAAAAAGTCAAACTAGAGTTGCATGAACATATGTGAGGTGTAGTGAATAATTTAATTTTTAATTTTTAATTTTTTTGTCCTTAACAGCAATTATGTACAAGAATAAAATAGGTTATTCATGTTTAAAATTAATATGGGGTGTAAAGAGCAAATAATGGGAACATGATGGTTTGAGAAAAAAGTTAAACTAGGGTTGCATGAACATATGTTAGGTGTAGTGAATAATTTTATTTTTATTTTTTAATTTTTTTGTCCTTAACAGCAATTATGTACAAGAGTAAAATAAGTTATTCATGTTTAAAATTAATATGGGGTGCAAAGAGCAAATAATGGGATGCCGGGTGCCAATAAAATCACCCCATATATAACTACACCACCTCAAATATGACAGATAAATTTCTCTGTAAATGAGGTTTTTTTTTTTCTGCCATGTCAGCATAACACAAGTTTTTTCGAGGAACGTGGGCTCAAAACCCGACCCAAAATTAGCACGGCAGTACGTCCTTGAGTTCGACTCTTTCACTGTCGAACTGTTTCTTTTTCTCTCTCTAGATTTCTGGGTTCCAACTGTTTAGTCTTTAGAGAAAGATAGAGAGAGAGTAAACGGTGCTCTGTGAATAAATGGCGGCAGCTGATTTACCGGAGGGGACTCTTCAGAACGTACTGGAGCAAGACAGCCTCAAGTGGGTTTTTGTTGGTGGGAAAGGTGGTGTAGGCAAAACGACCTGTAGCTCGATTCTCTCGATCCTTCTCTCCAGGGTCAGATCCTCTGTTTTGATCATCTCAACCGACCCTGCTCACAATCTCAGCGATGCTTTTCAACAGAAGTTCACCAAGACTCCAACTTTGGTTAATGGGTTCACCAATCTGTATGCTATGGTACGCTTTTTGATTCACAATTTTGTCTCTTCTCTATTATTTGTACTGGTTAATTGTTATTGTTTTCGGTTATTTTTTGGTTTTTTCTGGTGGAATTTTGGGTTTTTGATGAATTTGGGAATTACCCAGTTGTTGGATATATTGGTTTGATTGATTATGATGGATGTTTCTTAGAATTTGGTTCTGTTTGATGAAGTTAGGGATTCCCAGTTCATAGGTTCTGTGTTTTGTTTCAGTTCTGTGAACAATTTGTTTTTGAATTTGATTTGTTTTCTGAAAGTAGAGCCAATTCGTCATTGCCTTGCTGAGTCTTTTCCTCTTTACCCATGGTTGACATTTGTATTTATTATTAAAAATCTCGATATGCTTGCTTGTGCGTGTGTGTGTGTGTGGATTTCATTATGTGCAGTCTCATTATTTGGTTATGATCCTCCATAGGAAGTGGATCCTACTGTTGAGCATGAAGACATGGGAACAGATGGAATGGACAATTTGTTTTCTGAGCTAGCAAATGCCATTCCAGGAATTGATGAAGCCATGAGCTTTGCAGAGATGCTCAAGTAAGATTTATATTCCTTTATCTTTATTTCTTTGCAATTCACACTTGCTCTTTACTATCTGGGTAGAGTTCCTTGCATATGCTACTTATTTTATATTTTACCAACCATCGTTCTAAATCATTTGTGTAAATTATTCCCTGCAGATTGGTCCAAACAATGGATTATTCGGTTATAGTATTTGACACTGCACCAACTGGCCATACACTTCGGCTGTTGCAGTTTCCATCAACCTTGGAGAAAGGTCTGGCAAAAGTGATGTCTTTGAAAAATAAATTCGGTGGTTTAATGAGTCAGGTATTTATCGTTGAACCCTTTTGTTGTATCTTCCCTTGCATGCAAACATTTGTGAGTTAAGACACGAGTGGAATCTTTACTTTCTTGTCCGAGTTCTGTAAGCTTATAATTGTTCAGTTACAACTGTTTCTATGCTGATGGTATCAAGTGTTTGAAAATTGATCGAGGCAGATGACCCGCCTCTTTGGTGTTGATGATGAATTTGGAGAGGATGCAATTCTGGGAAAGCTCGAGGGCATGAAAGATGTGATTGAACAAGTTAACAGGCAATTCAAAGACCCAGTAAGTCTCCCCATTCATTTGCCTTTTTCTGTTGACTGTATTGTTGATTTTGGTGAGGATGACTATTGTACGGTAACAAATATGTTTTGGATCAGAGTAAAGCAGCAACAAGTAAATAATTTAAAAAAAGAAGAATGAAGTATTTCCTTGTTTGGGTTTTGGTTTTTAAAAGAAAGAAAGTATTTTTTCCACTTATTTAGGTAGAAGCTAAACCCTTTTGTTTCCTTCTTTATTATAAATCTAGAGTACTTTTACCACTGTCAGTTTGGAGAGGAGAATAAATTGTAGTACATTTCAGAATCTTAAGTGACTTGCCAAACGTCATCAATCCTGCTTGCAAACCAAATTGAATGTCCAAAGTTATAGGCATTTGTGGATGCACTCATATCTCACTTTTGGCAGGACTTGACAACCTTTGTCTGCGTTTGCATTCCAGAGTTCCTCTCTCTCTATGAAACAGAGAGACTGGTTCAGGAACTCACCAAATTTGAGATAGATACACACAATATTATCATTAACCAAGTACTTTATGACGAAGAAGGTATGCCTACTATGTCCATCGTGTCCTTTTACATGTTTTTGTGTGTAAATGCTCTGAGCAGGGTTTAACCATCTATCGGTAATTCTGATGTTGTAGGCTCAGAATCCAAATTACTCAAAGCAAGAATGCGAATGCAACAAAAGTACCTTGACCAGTTCTACATGTTGTATGATGACTTTAACATAACCAAGCTGCCATTGCTGCCGGAAGAGGTAAAACCATAGAGTGCCAAAATTTGAGAAAATGTTGACTTCTTATTCTGGGAAGGCGGGGGTTGATGATCGGTCTACTTTTACAGTGTGCTTCCCCGTACTTTCCATTTGAGTGATGATGGTGTTAAGTTTACTTCAAGATATCCCCTTTCTAACTGAAATTGTAGCAACTGTGACCCATCTAGCTAGAAAGAGGGCTATAGATGATGGAATTTTCCCATGATTCACCCACCTACGATTCCTTTTGTTCTCTGTAGTTCTTGAGGATTAATCCTTATTTTGGGTTTTAATTTTCTTCACAGTTATTAGGTGTGCTTAATCTTTTTGTTTAGTTATTTTGTAGTCAAATATTCGTATATTTTTTGGTAGAATATCCAACTAAAGATCTTTAAGGCCTCTTTAGTCTTTGATTTCATTCAAATTTGGTAATGTATTCTTATTCAATGGGAGAAATTTTCGGTGGAACTCTGCAAATGAGTCTAATTTTTTGTTGTGGTGTATGCTATGATTAAATCCAACTCTGTTATAATTTGTCATTGTATATGCAATATTACAATCATTGGTTGCTTATTATTCATCAACCCTTTGGAGGAATATTTCGGAGGAACTCTGCAAATGAGTCTAATTTTTTGTTGTGGTGTATGCTATGATTAAATCCAACTCTGTTATAATTTGTCGTTGTATATGCAATATTACAATCATTGGTTGCTTATTATTCATCAACCCTTTGATTAATGTGGAATTTGTAGGTTACCGGAGTTGAAGCTCTGAAAGCATTTTCACGTCATTTTCTGACACCATATCAACCTTCCGCCAGCGAAAGCACAGTGGAAGCGTTAGAGCAAAGGGTATCCACTCTAAGGCAGCAGTTGAAAGATGCTGAAGCACAACTAGAAAAACTAAGAAAAGGGAAGCAAAAGGTCTAATAATTCCATGTTCTCCGCTTTCTAGTTTAGCATCAGATGGCATCATCTCCCACCTTTGGGCTACCAGGAGAAGTGATTGATGCTTCAAGTTGTTTGCTTTATTTGATGAATTCTTTTCTGTCCTCTTAGAATCTTAGATCATGAAAACTGACATGTCTTCCACATTAATGTAATTTATTTCATTTAAGTTGATTCCGCAGTGAACAATTTATAGGAGAAACTCTTTTTTCTTTTTGCTGTCCTGATAGTTATGTCAGATTATGCAGCAATTTTGTTTTGGAAAGAATAGTAAATGGATTATTAGCTTGTATACATTGGATTCTGGTACCACTGTGGAATATGAATTGGCATTTTATGGAAATTTAATCTTTTTGCCTAGGTGAGATTATGCCTCACTATTAAATTTGCTTTTACAATTTCACAATTTGAACCATGGTAGTGATCCTTGCAAAATACTATGTTAAACAATGTTGATGTGCTCTACTATGTAACTTCTAAATCTGGTTTCTGTTCTATTAAACGCCAGTATTAAAGATGAATTTTTTGTAGTTAGAATGCCTATGCAGGACAGGTAATGGAAGGAAACCCATTTCCTTGAGAAGAACTGGTTCAGATCCCTGGATTTGAAAGTTCACTTATTTGTTTGCTGCTATCGGGATATGATATGACGAAAACTTATATATGGTTGCCTGATTTTCTTGCTAAATTAAGCTGGTTTGTAGTAATCCTTACAAGTTTTTGTAATGTGAACAAGTTTTCTGTTATAAATTAGAAGCATCACTTCGTTGTAGAGAAAATATCAGCCATAATCTTAACATGATATTCCAACTCTTATTCCGGGTTGTCAAACAGGCGGAGGGTGCCGTGTGCTAACATATGTCGATATGATGTCGATATTATCCACATTATATGGATAGCAAATAGCGCAACATACTCTTGATATGGCATAAATAAAGTATCAATATGGTACATAGTGTCAATTTACTATTAAAAACACTGTTACATTAATAGTTCTTTTTGGGATTTTTTGTCCTCTAAAAGAATTGAAAATGCCGATCACATGGTGAAGTCTATTCACTATGTTTGCATGACATGTTCTACAAAGTGTGTTGCAGGAAGTATTCACAATTGTTGGGACTGCAATATCCTCTATATATATTGTACAAAAGAATCTTATGTACCGCAGAGTATTGTTTTATGAATGTAAAGCTTGGTATTTCAATAAATGATTGAGTTATTGGAGGGAATTAAAGAGTTTATGGGTTAGGGTTACCTACTGTAGACGTCCTTGAACTTTGCCCCCAGTTGCAATTGGGACCATGAACTTTTTTTCGTGCCAATTACATCCTTTAAATGGACAAACAATTGCAATTAAGTCATACCGTAACAGAATTCGTCAAGTTTGACCGTGTGAATGGCACGTGCTCTTGTTGTGAGGGGTGTATTCGAGTTTTCGTCGTTTCGAACGAAACAAAATCCAATTCAGTGCTGGAGAGAGGAGGAAAGCAGTTTTCCATCTTCTATAGAGTCCTGAATCACGGTACTCGGTAGCACAAAAGGGTATTGTTCTTGTTTTCTCAAGGTCCGTAAAAGCATGCATTGAAAAAGGGCGAGACTCAAGCTTAAATAAAGGATCATCTCTTACTGCACGGCTTGTAGTCCCATCAAACCAAGTTGGTTGTTTGCTGGGAAAAGAGGTGTAATAGTTTCAGAGACTCAGAAGGTAACTGGTACTGGTATACGAATAATAGGCGGTGACCAGGTCCCAAAGTGCGCCTTAGAGAATGATGACGTTGTACAAGTGTGGTTTTATCACATTCTTTAAGGAAAGCATTGTAATTATATTTCATTTAGTCCCATTTAGTGAAATTTGGTATATTCGGCGACCTAAAGTTGATATGTGAACTTGCAAACTTCTCTTATATTTAGTTATAATTTGTTCCACAGATTTCAGGAGATTTTTCAAGTTTGCAAGATGCTTTGTACAATATTACTGGTAGATTACGAGATAACCTTTTCTCCAGCACAGTAAATAATTCTGGAAGAAGGAGCAGTCCATCCATGCTAACTGATACCATTCCTTATGGAAGACTAAGGGATCCTCCTCCTATTGGATTTCAGTCATCATCATCAGTTGGTGTTAATCATGGTCTCAGTCGACATACAACTCTAACTCAAAGTATGGATCATCTTGGACTTTCTCATAGTTTAGATCATCCTTCCTCCTCACCAAGGCCGTGGGCATCACAAGTAAGTCTCTCTCTCTCTCTTGGTCTTTTTGTTGTTGTTGATATATTGATCGGATTGCAGATGGTAGCTTCAAGGGGCATCACCGATACTGGCAGGGGTTTGACTTCTCTTAAAAGTGGCACAGAACTTGGCAGGTTAGAAAATTATGAGATCTGGCACAGAACTTGACCAAAAGAAAAAAGCGAAGGAAGGAGAGTCTTTAGACTCAAAAGGACGCTTTTACCCATCATTTTGACAGACAAATTGACGGATTTGGATGGCAGGACCTAATTGCAATTGTTTGTCCAGTTAAAGGATGTAATTGGCACGAAAAAAAATTCACGGACCCAATTGCAACTGAGGGCCAAGTTCAGGGACGTCTACAGTAGATAACCCTATGGGTTATGGTGTTTCGTCATGAGATTGACCTAGAGACTATAAGAGTAATTCGATAAGTTCATTATAATTCAGTACTCTGATCAACAATACATGTTGCTAGTACATGTATATCAATATTTACATGAATTCATCAATGTCAACATTTTACTTCGTGATGAGAATAGAATCCGATTGATTATTATCATAAGGTATATGATGCCATCTAGATTCCACAATTGTACCCTCTGTCAAATTGGAGATTGTGTTGAGAAGAATATTTCTCTATGTATTGATAGAGCCAGAAGGCTAAATATTTATAGAAAGATTTACAAACCCTACAAGGAATCCTAGGTTTACTTGGAGACTACTCCTAAATCAATTACAATCAATTACATAAAAGGAAATAAAGAAACTTCCTAATTTCCAACACTCCCTCTCAAGTTGGAGCGTGGATATCAAGAATGCCCAACTTGCATACAAGATTGTTAAAAACATTACTTCCAAGGGCTTTTGTGAACAAATCTGCTAATTGTGACGTGGATGGAACAAAGGAGGTAGCAATCTGTCCAGCTTGTATCTTCTCTCGAACCACATGACAATCAATCTCAATGTGTTTCGTGCGTTCGTGGTAAACGAGATTGGCGGCAATATGAAGGGCTGCTTGGTTGTCACATAACAACTTTGCATGACCTAAATTGGTAACTTGTAGATCTTTCAAAAGATATCGCAACCAAGTCAGCTCACAAGTAGCAACAGCCATGGAACGATATTCTACTTCAGCAGATGAATGAGATACCGTTTTATGTTTCTTTGTCTTCCAGGATATGAGTGAATTCCCAAGAAAAACACAGTAGCCTGAAGTGGATCTTCTTGTCATGGGGCAGTTTGCCCAATTAGAATCACAATAACCTATCAAATGCAACTTTCTGTTTGAAGAGAAAAGTAATCGTTGACATGGACTACCTTTCAGATAACGAAGAATACGTAAAGCGGCATCCAAATATGGTTTCCTCGGTTGATGCATAAATTGGCTCAGAATGTTGACTGCATAAGTAATCTCTGGTCGAGTGATTGTAAGGTAGATTAAGCTTCCCACCAATAGTCTAAACCGCGAAGGATCATTGAGCACTTCACCATCACTGTTTGTGAGCTTCAAGTTTTGCTCCATAGGAAAGTCTACTAGTTGAGCACCTAGAAGACCTACATCATCAAGTATATCAAATGTGTACTTTCGTTGGGAGATCACAATTCCCGTCTTTGATCTTGCAATTTCTAGCCCAAGAAAATACTTCAAATGTCCCAAATCTTTAATGTGAAACTGATTGTGAAGAAAAGACTTCAAGTTATGTATAACATTCTCATCATTGCCTGTGATCACCATGTCATCAATATAGATTAAAACAACAGTAAATGATGTACCACAAGTACGAGTGAAGAGAGAATAATTTGAGAGAGATTATGTAAATCCTGCTTTCTGAATGGCAACAAAATACTTGTGAAACCAATTGTGAGGAGCTTGTTTGAGACCATAAAGGGACTTGTGCAGTTGACAAACCAAAGTACTCTTCCTCTATCGACAAAGGCCTGGAGGAGGGGTCATGTAAACTTCTTCATGAAGATCACCATGGAGAAAGGCATTGTTAACATCTATCTGATAATAGGTCACTGATGAACAGAAGCAATGGCTAGTACACAACGAACAGTGACCAATTTCACAACAGTAGCAAAGGTTTCCGTAAAATCAAGGCCTTCTCGTTGAGTAAGCCTTGGGAAACAAGACGAGCTTTGTAACGCTCAATAGAACCATCAGAATTGTACTTAATCTGATACACCCACCGACTACTAATTGCACACTTGCCAGATGGGAGTGAAACCAATGACCAAGTGTTTTGTTGGGCAAGCGCCTGTAGTTCGGCATCCATAGCGGTACGCCAGTGAGGGTCGAGTGAAGCGCATAAGAAGTGGGCTCAACAACACTTGAATTTTAGTTAACAAAAGCTTTGTGTGAAGGAGATAAAGAGATGTAAGAAAATGTAATTGGACAAGGGAAACTGTGTACCTGACTTCTTGGAAGATGATGGCCCATTTGTAGCTTGATTGCAATGAAAATCACGTAAGAGAATGGATGGTTGAGAGACACGTTGGCTACGACGAAGTGATGGAGAGGTTGGGACGTTTTCTGGGGAAGGAGAGTCAGAAGGCTAAGTATTTATAGAAAGATTTACAAACCCTATGAGGAATCCTAGGTTTACTTGGAGACTACTCCTAAATCAATTACAATCAATTACAGAAAAGGAAATAAAGAAACTTCCTAATTTCCAACACCCTTAGTATATTTTTGGCTGGGGAGGTTGATGATATGGGGCTGAAGAGAGAATGCTGGACTATTTTTTTCTTTTCCTGAAAGAATCTTAGTATGTTTGCGTTGTGTTCAAGAAATGATTCACAATCTTTGGAACCATAATATCCTCCCTATACGTAGTTTTATGAAGGTAAAGGTTCACATTATGAAACATGTTGCATGATGGAAAATATCTGTGCAATCTACTGTGTTTTTACAAATATTTTTTCTTTTGTTAAATACATTTAATTGAATCAATTGGTCATGCTACCAATCACAATTTATTTATTATTATTTTTTATTTTTTATTTTTTGCTAAAAGAAACAATTTCCTTAAACAAACACATCTTTTTATATTTGGATGCATAAACAATCGAACCCATTCACTTTGTGCAAAATTAAAAGAAATGGATTGTGATAGAAACAATAAGAGTTAGCCTGTGAAAATATGCTGCTGAACTATATCAATTATGGTTAACCAACGGAATGACATAATGAAGCTACTAGAATTCTTTGGAAAATAACTGGGTTTCTGGAACAATATGATATCATAATTATAGAATATATTCTAACATGTCCAACCATTTGCCTGAAAAAACAATTGTAAGAGAGAGAATATCATCTTATAAAACCCGTCATTAAAACTCCTCAAAAGTTAGTACAAGTATATTTGTTTAGCAGATGGTAAACTATGAACAGTTAGAATTGTATGGCACATTTTCGACTAGTATCATGGATTCAACGGATTCAACACTGCCTGATCTCCCAATATGCCAGATTGAGATCGACGGCCAACAAATTTCTCAGGAGTATCCTATCATTTCAAGAATCAAGAATTTGCATGGAGTTTTGCAACGAGTGTTTTTTCCTTCCTGCTGGTTATGGTTTATAACATCGACTAGCGAACCAACATCTCTGCAGCAACTTGCTGCCAACGAAATTGCTACTGATGTACATTAACCCACAATTGCAGCTGCATGATGAAGTATAATCAGCAAAGAAAAAGAAAAAAGGCAGAGAGAAAGAGATAGATCAATATGCGCTGTATCTTACACTGGGTGGAAAGGGACTTAATAGGGGAGGGTATTTCCAACCCATTCAACTTGAAACTATTCAGTGAATGCAAAACTACCTGCTACTTCTAAAATACTGGTTTTATAATGAAATACTAATAAGTGAAATTTTACTAAGAGCATTGTGCACCCTGTGTGTATGTTATTGCAATATTAGTTCACCCCGAGTGTATGTTCTGGTATTTTGGGGTGGGATGTAGATCTTTGTTATTATTATGTCAACTTCCTTGTTTCCAAACCCTCATACTGATCAGGATTCATAACTCTGCTAAAATCTTTAAATTCTCACATAATTGGAACGAACATATTAGATATGCCTATTACTTTCAAGACTACCATTTGCAACAATTTGCTAGTGTTATAGCAAATAGACATGACAAATTACTAAGCACGCCATAAATACAACTATTTAATCAAAAAAAACATACTTCAAGTTGGAAGTGAAGACATCTGAATTTCGTCCCCCAACATCCCATTTGATAGATCTGAAGTTTGAAAAGAATCTTTTCTACCACGTTCCAAAGAAGTTGCCTCATATATCCCTACAAGTGTTATTCAAATTTATACACAAGTTATGCAAAATTAATAATTAAAAGTAGAACATAATAAATCATTATTAATAATAATGCAGATGTGCAAAAATTAAATGAATAAATTAACAGATTAATCAATAAATAAATAAATAAATCGCATCCATAAGAAGCAGTAATCTACACATCTTTCATTTTCAGTAAAATTGTACGGAAGACATGATACAATAATAGAGATGAGTAAAACGTTAATCACAATCTCAATCACAACATGACATTGGAAATAATAAATATTACACACATACCAAAGCCCAGAATTAAGCAACAAATTAGGAAGCCTGGAAGAGAAAAGTCCATATTGTACACGATCTCCATGACGATTATGCATCCTCCAGCTACCATTAAATGCCTTGGAGAAGAGAAAACCATGTGTAATCTACAACACATTGAGAGCAATAATGATCAAACTTGAAATATATGAAATGATCTAAAAACATTAAGTAAAACATTTCCAAGTGTTAGACAAAACTGCATAGAAAAGTTGTGATATATTACCTCTCTTCCGCGATACTATCAACATAGAATATCAAGATTACTCCAAAAAGAATGGTGCTCAAAAAAGCCCAAGTGGAAAATGGCACCTTGTCACTGGTACTTGAAGGTGATCCCTAAGTGCTCCAAAAAATCAACAGGAAAAATTACAAGTGAAAGAAAAAGTGGGAGGGGGCAAATAAAGAACAAATCAGACATTAAACAAGGCAAGCCCCAAACTAGAGTCACTCCAAAAATGTAAATCTAATCAAATTCGGCCTAGGACTGCTTATCATGTCATATAACTTACTATGATCATGTCCCACATGGCCACAGGAAACAGGAAACATGTTGCAGAAGCAATAGTTATTGCATTAAGTCGCCTTTTAAGTTGATTCTGAAAGCACAGGAAGGGTACAATCAGCAGCAATGATTTTTTAACTGTTTTAATCAATTGAAAAATAAACAGCAATTTATTACTTGGTATGCTTAGAGCAAAAGAGTATGAACAAGATAACTGAAGATGGACGAATATCAGCAATTCATCACCTTGAGTGAAACACGCCGCGCAATCACCCTCCTCAGTGCTGATAAGATTCCAGCAAAGATTGGAAGTACCATCTCTTTTATACCCAACACTTGTTCTGTCTGAACCTCATCATCGAGGCTATCTTTAAATGGTAATTTCAGGTTAAGTCACAATAAAACGCTTAAAAAAATTATCACTGTGTCCAAAAGAGACACACACAAAATAAAGACGAGGAAAAATGATATGGAAGAATGGGACGAAGGAATAATAATAATAATAATAATAAAACACCAGTAACTAATCCTATACAGTAGTGAAAGAACAACAGTTTCGATAAGAGAGGATATAGAATGGAGAATATGTTGCCATGGCCCACCCTTGAGATAAGAAGTAGAAAGATGCCACCATTGCAATAAGCCCACCTACCTGGTAAAAGATGAAGCAACATCCATGTGAGTAAACAAGAATTAGTTTTCTCCTATTTTTCCATTAAAATAATTGATATTAAGTCACCAATACTTTTGATCTGATACTTCTATTCCTCGGATAAATCTTTCCTAAAGCTTGAACACAGAAACGTCCATACACCAACCAGCCTAGATAGTGAAGTCCTTCCTAAACTACTATTTTATATAGCTAAATAAAACATTGTGGCATCTTATAATGAAATGAGAAAATGGCCTAGGACTTTACTGAAGACCTTCATTTAAAGAGAAACATGCTAACATAAAACCTTTGCTTATTTGCTCGGAGATAATGGCAGATAATTGATATGAAGAAAACAGTCTAAGCAAAGGACCAAGCATCTAATCAAGCTACCTTTTTCCAAATGTGGCCCTTGCGCCCATACAATACTCCAGACAGTACCCCAAGGACAGCACCAGAATACTCCGCTAATATAGCTCTAACATAATATGTAAAGATGAAAGAAAATCAGTTATAATTAACAAAAGAAATACTATTTGCTCAAATTAGGTTTAATCTGATATTGTCGCCATATGCTTATTGCTACTGGCTGACAGTTTCTAAAATTCAGTAGGAGCATATTGTAGCCAGCATATAATAGGGAGGGTGAGATACACATTTGTAAGTGCTTAGTAATGAGATTATTATACAATGGAAACTTATATAAACAGGCAGTTGTAAGTGTTTAGTATTAAGCCAAACCTACCTTAGAGGTCCACATGATTTGAGGCCTTTTCCCCATAAAACAAAATATAAAGCTGTTATGCCACCATTTATTATAGAAGGCACTACCTGAAAAAAACTGGAACACTCAAGAAGTATATAATCGGAATCACATAAATAAAATATGTTGATGCCTTTTTCATGTATTTTCTAATAAAAGAAAAAATATCACGGAACCTGTGTGTTTGAGAGTGGCCTGCCCTTCCAAGGCTTTTGCAAAATTAGAAATAGGATGGATGCTGGGATCAGACAAGTGAAGAGGAAAAGTACAACTGAAGCTCCCGTTTCAGATAAGTAGCGATACAGGGAGTAAATTGACCATATTCTTAAGAAATTGCCGATAATATGGATTATTTGCAAGGGTGTGTGCCTACATTGAAGTAAGATCATTGGTATAATTAGTTGCGCTCAACGAAGTAAAAAACACACGAAATACTCATCTTGCCCAAAAGAAAAAAGAAAAATATTGTGCTTACACGCTGACATATTAGGTACAAAATGATAAAGCTCAGGACTTCATAAGTCCTTCAATTATGGGGTTTTTTAATTTGGGTGGAAGGGGGTGAAAAGGAATTTTATTCCACCAACACCCAAACTGAAAACTAGGCCATCCAGCAACTACACGTCTTCCTCCAACATTGAACCTTAGCTCCTGAGGACAGCTTCTGTACTAGACCAGTTATTTTAATGCTCCTTATTAGTTATTACAAAGTGAAAACTTATAACTCCTTAACCTAGACCTAACCACAGAGAGAACCTCCATACAAATGCAATTCTCATCACTACTTTCTGATTTAAACATTTTGCCAAACCAGGCAGCTACTTGCCAACCAACAAAATTCGCAACTAGTTCATACTCAACCAACCCAGCTTAACAATTTGACTAAGCTAAATTTAGTTTTCTTCTATCTTATCTTTGTGTATCTATATTTATTCACTTAATCTATTACTCATACTCGTGAACCCTTCAGCAACAAGAACACTGAAACCCAAATTTCCTAGCAACGCAAACAAAACGAAAAACATTGCCAGTTTCATGAATTCCATAACCAGATATTTAACAGCATAAGATTTCATGCAATTTCCTTCCATTTGATTTCCACAATGTTTCTAGGGAACCAAACACAGCCCTAGGGTTTTAACATTCAAATCCTTGAAAATAAAAACAAAAAAATGCAAATGAATGAGATTGGCTTACCTGAAATGAGGAGAAGATCCTCGATCTTCAGGAATTTGCCTCGGAGACATCATTTTCGAAACAAATGCTTAATCGAAAAGTTGATTACAAAATTCAATCACTTGTGCATTTAATCGCTGATAATATGCTCCTCTACTGCTTCATAACTAACCCAAGAAGAAAGCAAACCTGGATAAAGCTTCTTCTCTACCGAGTTCAATTTCTTCAGTTGTTCAGTCTCTGTAATGATTTGGGGTTGTTGGGTCGATGAGCCCATGAACAGAGGCATAAGGCTTTCCTGGGGCCCGTTCTGTAAAAGCTCTGGCCTTTGGTCCCATGGTCAGGGTCGATTCATATTGGGCCCTTCCCTAATCTCCATTTTTTTTATGAGAACATTTGCTTGGGAATAAAAAGTAGGCACTCATTGTCTACTTTTTCCGAAAAAAAAAAATTCCAATC
>NW_018922535.1:156335-169186 GCF_002207925.1 Prunus avium
CCCGAAACGAAAACACCTCACCCTGATCGTTTCCGTCTGATTTCCTAGATCCTATGGTCCTGCGCTTACGAATGCATTCATTGGGGTGAGCAAAACCCATCTTCAATTTATTTGATTATCTTGTAACTGAAATATATATATATATATATATATATATATATATATATATATATATATATATTATTTTATTATCTGCTATGCAGCCTATAATCTTTATCAGTCCATGAGATCTCAGCCACAGAAATGGGAGAGACACCATCAGATCCACACCGTCCAGCTGTCTACTGTATGAAGTATATACACATAATTCGTGTAGGCCAACATTAAACCCTTTAAATTCCATCAGTAGCGGAGAAATCTGACCCAATCAACGGTCCAGGTAAATCTAACCATTTTTCAGCATAAACTGAAAATCCACACCTCATGGAGACCTCACTCTGTGCATTTTGCAACTTCGCATCAGCATTCGGCAGCTGAGAAAGTCCAAAATTACCTAAAAGGGCTTCTCTCTTTGCATCTCTGGTATTCAGGCTCTTGTCTAGAACGCGCAGAGGCTGAGTACGAGGCTTTGTTTAGCGAAGTTTTGGGTTCTACAGTTGGAAAGGTGGAGTTTTTGCATCTGTATTTTGGTTTTCGAGAGAGATTGGTGGGCTATGGAGGCTTATAAGAAGTGGGTTAGGGAGAACAAGGATTATGTGCACTCGTTGGAGTCTCTGGCCAATGTGAGCTATCTCAATTTCTATAAATTTCACTACTTTATTACTTGATGATTATCAATTTATGTGAGTTTATCGGCATACGGTTCGCTTTTTCTTGTTTATTGGTTTGTCTATGCCGTTTGGTTAACTGGGTTTTTTTCGGTGAAATGGTTAACTGGGTTTCCAATGATCTTAGACATGGAGAAATATGATAAAGGCAATCTTTAATAGTATTGTAAATTTGAATTCAGCGGTAAGTGTTAACTGATATGCTGTTGACAATTTTTTTTTTCCCTTTAAAGACATGGCTGTTGACAATTGACATGTATACTTTTTTAATAAACAAAATAATAATTTGCTGAAGCAATTGATTGACACATATACTTTGGAATCGGTGCTTATGCGTATACTTTCGGAGTCTCGGGCTAATGTAGTTCATTAAGAAGAATCACTCGCAATTATTTTGTACTCCTGTATAGTCTTTTGTATTGTTAATTTTACTGTCTGTCCTTTTTGGTTTTCTTCTTCTTCTTTTTTATATTATCCATGTGTGGGTTTTCTTTATCAGCAATGGTAACTCATAATTGGATAAAATTCATGGAATGACTGCCCTTCAGTTGTGTTATATTTTAAAATTTTGTTATCTTATCTGAATGTTGAAAATTTGTACAGGGATTCACATGGCTTCTCCCCGAACGGTTTTCTGAGTCAGAGATAGGACCAGAAGCAGGTTTTTTGAAATTTTGGTAACATTTGGCTACTTCTTGTTATAGCTTAGAAATTGGCAGGGATTCTTTCTTTTACATAGTAATTATATGATTTTCTCTGGAGTAATTATAACTTTATAAAAGTAACTTTGGTTGCTAAAATGAATGAAAGTTATCAAAATTTACAACAAAAAAAGAATTTGAAATTCACACGTAATGAACAATCTTAGATTTTTAGGAGACTTATGATGAGAGCAGGTCGTTTGCTTTTCTGTTTTCTGAATAATGAACAATCTTGACATCATATTTAAATTTTCTAACATTTATCTTGTCAATTGAATAAAATATAACTAATGTATCATTCTGATTTGTACTTTTCTTGACCGTGCATGTGTTTGTAAATACATATCAATGCAATGAAGAAATTGGTAATTTTTGGTTTAATATGACTTCTGCAGTAACTGCTCTCTTTGGAGTAATAACTGCTATCAATGAACATATCATCAAAACAGCTACGCCTCCAATGCATTTTGGCTCTGCTGAGCGTTATTCTTTTCCTTATGCATTGTGTATATCTGCACTAAAGGACTTGGAAACGTTGGTTGAAGTTGTGGCTCAACAGTATTTTGGTGATGAGAAAAAATGGAATTTCATTGCTGCTACGGAGGCTATCAAGTAAGGATCATTTGTTACTTAGCATAATCACTCATTATTTTCAAGCATTTATGGTGTGTAGTTTTCTGTTCATTGACTCATTATGGATTTCATTATTTATCAGGGTGCTAGTTAGGTTAGCTTTATTCCGGAACAGTGGATATAAGATGCTTCTGCATGGAGGAGAGACACCAAATGATGAAAAGCATTTGGCTGCATCAACTCCTCAACGTAATGGTTTTACAAAGCCTGGAGGGCATCTTGGGCCTATGTACTTAAGAAATAATAATGGACAGGACGCATGGAATTTAGAAGGAAGAGCACTATCTGCACTGAGTAGGTTTGGAGAGAATGCTAGGATGGTTTCAGAACCAGTATGGTTGCGTAGAGTTCAACACCAGCATGCAATTATGGAGCCTCCAAGTAACAATTAATATATAATTTACAGACTGGGTAGCATATGTAATTACAACATTTAATATTGATATTGTTTTCTTACAGCTCCAGTGGTTAATAGGCTGACTCTTTCAACCATATTGTCCGAAAAGGGTCTTCATGGGGCGTTTTATTTGATTGGGGAAGCGCTATTTATAACCAGACCACTTATCTATGTTTTATTTATTCGAAAATATGGAGTTCGCTCATGGATTCCTTGGTTTCTTTCACTGGCTGTGGACTTCACTGGGATGGGCATTCTTTCACGAAGTACTTCGTCAAGGGGTGGTACCGAGCAGCAGTTTCATCTTTCTGACTCTGAAAAGAATGAGGTTAGGCTTTCCAAAATTCTTACCTAGTAGACCTTGAGAACCTGGCTTATTTACTTAAGTGTACTAATCTGTCATCTTTAAAATTAGTCCCTTTGTCAGTATTTAGTCTGTCATCACAACTGGTTATGAATAGCTCTTTATAATATGGCATGGATGCAGGTTAAAAGACGAAAGATGTTATGGGCACTTTACCTCATGAGAGATCCATTTTTTAGCAAGTATACCAGGTAATGCTGAATTTCAGAATGTAGGTTTAAATTGCCACCCTTCAAACCACTAACCCCACACACATGTTTTTCCTACCCTCACAAATTTTCTTTCAAAAAACAAAGTATGACTCGGTCTACCTGGGAGTCAGGACCATCTTCATGGGCCATGGGAGCAGTTATGGCAGTATTTGGGCAATTCATTTTTTTCTTAAAGGGTTGTCTTAAGTAATTTTGTAAAAAGACAAACTTATAATTAAATATTTTAAAATAGGGGTTTGGTTAAGTAAAGTGTTATGTGACAACAGCGCCACTACTCTGAATTAAATTTAATAATAGGTTGCTAATTTTCTAAGGAAGAATAATTCATTTGTCTGGTTACTTCTGTTGTCAAACATTTCAGGCAAAAACTCGAAAGCACCGAGAAAGTGTTGGAACATGTTCCTATTGTTGGGTTTCTTACAGGTTGGTTTACTTTTTTTTTCCTTTTTCCTTTTCATTTTATGTTGCCTTACTGCTTTTTTCAAGCCGAGTTTGTGATGTATTCATGATCTGATCTTTAGAAAACAAAATCTTTGGTCTGTGCAGCAAAACTTGTCGAGCTCATTGTAGGAGCTCAGACGAGGTATACTTACATGTCAGGATCATAAGGTGGAGGCTACAATGAGAGTTATGGTTATTAGAGTTTTCACATTTCTTGTAGGTGAAGCAATTCCCCCAGCTGTATGATGTGTTTCTTAAAAACTGACCAATGTGTCAAATAGCTGTATCAAGTCTGTTACATTCTCAAAAATTATAAAGGGAAAAGGTTTTATGTTGTTTTTCAGCAAGTCAATATATTGTGGAAAGTGACGACATGTTAGGTGTCACGCAAGACAGATTGGTGGTTGCTGAGTCTGTTTAGGTTTCTAGTGCTGGGGCTTTGCCCCCCTCTTTCATCAAAATTTTTTGTGTTAAAGTCCGTGTTTAGTTTGATGAACTCATGAAACTTAGAAAACGAGCCCATGTATGGAAAATATATTTGAGTAGAGGTCTTAAATCAAAATGCGGTTCACAAGTCTCGATTGGGAGCTTTCTCAGAGCTGCTTTTTTTAGTAGGGTTCGATTAAGATTAGTTATGCTTTTCTTCATTGTTTCAATTGAAGCCTTCATTTCCATTGCCCCAACATAAGCCTGCTCCTCGCAGGTAGGGAAGAAGCTATCTTACGACAAAGAGATGCACTAGGATCTCATTTTCACTATGCATGCGACCAACAGCAAGATCATGCGTTTTAATTCTGATTGTAAACAAAGATAAAGAGGTTTTAACATTAAACGACATTTTATTCATGTCATTGAGAACAAGAACATGCATTTTAAGCATGCCGTTCGGCAAAACACGCATGCATATCCTTAAGCCAAAAGGTGTGTGTCGTTTTGTCTGAGTCACCAGACTCGACAGAATCAAACATGCGGCAAATGATGCATGGGGTTAAAAATAAATAAAAATCACTAAATCCAAAAGAAAACCATGCCTGCAAAAGAGATATAGTTTAAAATTTATAGTTCATTCTTAATGATAATAACAGGGCAAGGCCATTGTAACTTTTACTGTAGCGAATCCATAATCACGCACTTGAGCAGCTGAATGCTAAACAAAAATATACGGGCTCGGTTGATTTAAAGCTGAGAAGAAAAAAATTAAGCACAAAGAAACGATGATAGACATAGGGGGTTAAGACCCTCCTCAACACCGCCAGAGTAGAAAGTGCGCAGAAGATCCAACACTCGACTAAGTGCATAGAAGATCCTACACTCGACCACATGAAGGTTCTAGTGACCGTACTTCTGAAACTCCCACTCGCTGTTATCTGGGTTAACCAGACAAGCACAACAAAAATTAGGAAATACGACAATGTCGTGCTATAAAGACAGAAGCAGCAGGAAAAGGAAATATAATATAAGAATGGGAAGGAGATGAGAAAGGCATAAATCTTACCCAACGGACACACTTGGCGGGTTTTCAGCCATCGGCTTATGCAATGGAAGTGGAATGCATGGTTACAGACCCCTACAGAGATTCAGACAAAGAAACACCAGATGCTTAATGAAGATGTAGTAAATGTTTGACTCACTAATTTTAGAATAAGTAATGATAACTGAGGTGCCCACACACACAAGAAGACTATCATTACCAACATCTGTTTTGAGCATTAACCCAGATAGATCAAGTAAGATATCAGTGATCAATTTCAAGCAATGATATAGGGTGAATGAGTGCTAAGACTATAAAATTCAGCTTTGAGGACACAGAGAATGCATAAAGAGGAATTCAAGCAAGCTGATATGCTAGAGAAAATATAATGAACAGTTCTGCAATACGACTTCAAGAATCTCCTTTTTTTTTTATTTGAAAAAATCTCCCATTCAATGAAGTTTTCCATTCTTTTTCTTTATATTTCTATGAAAAAATCTCCCTTTCAATGAAGTTTTCCATTCTTTTTCTTTATATTTAAGCACCTAACAGAGATACTAACCACACTAAGAAAAAGTCTTAACCACCATCTTTGCATGATCTAAGATACATAATTCTTTCCCTTCCCTCTATTACACTTCAAAGATACAGAATTACAAAGAACAGGCTTGCCAATTATGTAGAATGTATGGGGGTAGAAAACATGATAAATAAAAAACAAGGCAGGTATCCAAGAATTTTATTAAAATATTAAATACTAGTGAACTTTTAAGCTACCTATGAGCCAGATTAATGGTGAAATATCATAAATGTGATTAGCTACCAAGGGCATATCAACTATAGTAGTCTTAAATGATTAGCATACACATAAACTTGAGGAAAGTAGAGTTTGAAAGCTGAAGCATACCCCAAGCAACCGTACACTCCTCACTTGTGGCACTTGCCTGGTTCGCTTGGCACTCGATGCCTACTCACCACCAAACAAAAAATCAATAACTCAATAAAACAATCAAGAAAAATCAAACTATAAAATCAAACGAAAAACACTCACAGAGATCCATGATATGGTTCCTGCAAATGGCACAGTTATCAACCACAATATCTGCATACAACAAAGCAAAACAATCAGTACCCGACTTAAACACCAAGTTACTTAAAATTCTAAACCATGAGGAAATCAGATAAATTAGGGTTAGGGTTTAGAGTGGTTACCCCAAGCCCAGAGAGCTACAGCATTCCACTTCTTGATCTCGAACCGCTTGGGCCTCTTGGTCAAAGGACCAGCGCTGCTCGAAGCCTCGCCTACCGGAACCATTGGCACGTCAGAGTCCAATGTGGCCATGATTTAGCTTCATAATTAGCAAAACAAAAAACTCAAAATTCATCGTATTACATCAAATATCTACATATATGGGCAGCAAGTACACCAAAAAAAGGGGCTTTAACTAACAACATAATTTCAATAATTCAGTAATATTTCGATGCTTAGCCCCAAAATTTCATCAATCACAAAAGTGGAATTCATGAAAGCTCAGTTGCAGATCGGCAGCAAGAAATTAGAACAAAACTATAACCCAAGGTTTCTGGAATCTCATATCATGTTTTAAAGTTGAACAAAAACGATACAGAAAGATGTACAAAAATCACAAGAAACTAGAAACGATCCATTGAAAACAAGAAGAAAATCTTTCTAAACCCAAAAAGAATTTCCAAAACTGGGTAAAACCTTCGACTGAATAAGCATCCCAAACAAAAAATTGAAGAAAAATTGAAAGAAACATGAAAATTTGACGTACCGAATGGTGTGATTGCTAGCTGCAACGAAGCTTTGTTCTCGGTCTACAAGGAGAATCAGAGTTTCTTTAAATGAAATACGAGGGAGAGAGCGAGAGAGAGAAACGCTAATTGAGTTTGCTGGGCTTTTATTTAATTGGGGCGGGTATTATAATTGGGTCGGGTTTTATTCTTCGTGGGTATGAGAATTTCTTGTTTCTTTGTTTTTGTTTTTTAATGAGAGTATTATGTTGACATCCCTCTCATGTGACAACACTATGATGCCATTTAAAGAACATAAGCTTTTATCATAAAAGTTATTAAACAATACAATTTATAGGCGCTTATTTTCCGATGAGAATTTCTGGGGCTTTTGTGACCAAAATTATAATTACCTTTTTTTTAAAATACAAATTTCGAGGGTTTTATAATTATACAGGAGGAGGAGGGGAGTGAAAATTTTATATTTTAGGAGGGTTCAAAACGTAAAACATAACGCTTAAATATATACATTATGTTCACTTATTGTGTAAATTATTAGCTCCAAGAGTACTAGATTGAAATTAGTGGTTTTTCTTTCAAAAATGTAGTTCGATTTTGACAAGTATTGATTAGGGTTAGAGGGCAATAGGGCTTAAGTATAGTAGTGTTTCTTTACATTTGTTACTACACACAATATAAACATGTAAAGGGATTAATTTGATTTTGGGTGGAGGAAGGGGGGCAAGGCCACTTTACGGCCTTAGTGTAGCCTTGGCGTGGTTCCGTCCCCAATAGTGATACATGTTATAAGTGGTGAGTAAAATTTAATTGGTTGGTTGTTAGATAAGAAACCTATATTTTGCGAATACAAAAATAATAATTGGAAGCCACTCTTTTTATATCAGAGCCAGGTTTCGATCCTGGGACCTGTGGGTTATGGGCCCACCACGCTTCCGCTGCGCCACTCTGATTTATTAATATGTTTCTTATTGTAATTCCATTTATATCTTCGAATTCATTAAAAGCACATATCAAGATACCATTTGTTCATCTCATACCTATTCTTTCTCTCTTACCTATTAATGATTACACTTGCCCTCCGTTTGGATGAAGGAATTGAAAATTACAAAGAATTCTAAAATGACAGAATTTAGATTTCCATCATTTTAATTTTTGGCAATTGAAAATTTCAGTGTTTGGATTTATGTATGTCGAATTTTGTAAACGACAAAAATTTGTAAATGGCACTATGAAAATTGTGAAATGACGCCTATTTTGGTGGAAATTAAACTCAGGAATTTGATGCCCCAATTTCCATGACTTTTTCCGCATGTCATTTAATAAATTCCGTGCTTAAGTTGCCAAACAAGGGAATTGTAAATTTCTCCTCTTAAATTCCCGACTTTTAGTTAAATTCCAAGTTATTTTCCCTCATCTAAACGGACCATTGGAGATTGAATTGAAAGTAAAAGGCCTAAAAATACAAAAATAATAATTGGAAGCCACTCTTTTTATATCAGAGCCAGGTTTCGATCCTGGGACCTGTGGGTTATGGGCCCACCACGCTTCCGCTGCGCCACTCTGATTTATTAATATATTTCTTATTGTAATTCCATTTATATCTAAAAATTCATTAAAAACATATGCCGAGATACCATTTGTTAATCTCATACTTATTCTTTCTCTCTTACCTGTTAATGATTACACTTGGAGATTGAATTGAAAGTAAAAGGCCTAAAAATACAAAAAAATAATAATGGGAAGCCACTCTTTTTATATCAGAGCTAGGTTTCGATCCTAGGACCTGTGGGTTATGGGCCCACCACGCTTCCGCTGCGCCACTCTGATTTATTAATATATTTTTTATTGTAATTCCATTTATATATAAAAATTCATTAAAAACACATATCGAGATACCATTTGTTCATCTTGTACTTATTCTTTCTCTCTTACCTGTTAATGATTACACTTGGAGATTGAATTAAAAGTAAAAAGGCCTAAAAATACAATAAAATAATTAAAAGCAACTCGTTTTATATCAGAGCCAGGTTTCGATCCTGGGACCTGTGGGTTATGGGCCCACCACGCTTCCGCTGCGCCACTCTGATTTATTAATATTTTTCTTATTGTAATTCCATTTATATCTAAAAATTCATTAGAAACACGTGTCGAGATACCATTTGTTCATGTGTCTTTTGGCAAGGCTGTAAATGGGGTCCACATATAGCATAACAAGGAAAGGAAAAACATATGGGGCCCTCAAAAAAGAGGGGTCCCCATCTAGAAAGTAAACAGGGACCAGTTTTGAGCAAGTGGGTCTCTCTCAGTCTCAGCCATACCCCATTGTAGCCTACGCAAGCTGTGAGGCCCATCACTAATATTAGTGTAGAGCCGGTGGGTCCCATCCCAGACCGAACCCCAGCGAGCGGCAACTGGTCCTCGTCTTAAGTGCGTGTGCAGTAGGCCCACTTTATAAGAAAACTTTTAGGCCTATGAGGTAAGGTCCACCATAGGTGGTCGGATCCAACGGTTGGATTGACAAATTGGTTGGACCCCACCAGTTTAGAAGATGTTTGCCTACCCATTTCACAGTAATTGTGTGGTTGACAAAAAAAAAAATTGTGATAGTGAATCCCATCGGAGAATTTTTTATTTATTTAAAAAAAACATTTTAATCTATTTCATGCGTCTTAATTTATTAACTATTTTGGGACTACCATGCTTTTCCTCTCATCTTCCTCTCTTTTTCCTTTCCTCTCTACCTCATCCCATTCCCATCCTCTTTGTTTCCCCTCGCTCAGCGTCTCCTTCTTTGGTTCATTGACTAGTCTATGGCGTAAATCTATAATAGATCTATTCTTTTTCGGTGTATTTGCTCTTTTTGCCGAAAAGGAAAGTCGATTGGTGCAAATTTGTTATCTTTCCGTGTTGTCTGACAATGGATTTGATTTTGTGACAACAGTGTTGCAATTCTCATATAGTTATGAATGCAATCCCATAATTTCTTATAATAACTATTTTGGTCTTTTCCTTCTCATTTGAGGGTTAATATTCACACGGTAACACTTGCAAAAACTCATAAATCATAATAAATTAATTTTTTTTTTCACAAGCACTATTGGGAGAGGGGGGCGCTAAACCCATGACCTTAGGTGCATGAGTAAATGCTCTCCATTTGAACCACAAACCCTTTACCATAATAAATTAATGTTAAATTAGGAAAGATAAACTAAAATGGTCAACAATATAAAACACAAGGATGAAATTGATTAAATTCAAAAACGAAAATAAAAGTTTGGAACAAAATACAAGGACAAAAATGATATTGAATCCTTGTGGAATTGGTAGGTCTCTTTAAGCACCAGCATAACAAAGGTGTTTGGTCCACACACGTAGGAATGACCTTGTAGCACATTAATGGGCCATTTTAAATTGGTAACCCCATTAATAAACGCCATTTTCACTAAGTACTACTAATTTTCAACCCTCTTTATGCAGCCATTAGTTTTTGCTACCTTGTTTCTAGCATGTGGCTATTGGACAACCAGCGAGGATTAATATGTGTAACTAACTAATCATAAAATAGGCCTAAACTTCTTTGCAAGTACAATTCGCCTAATCCAAGCACACGAAATGAAAGTGATTGGAATATGTGGTCCAAAAAAGAAATCAAAATGCACTTTATATTTTGATACTGAAGCACAATTTTAATGCGACATGTTGGAAAGTTGTGGTAAGTTAGATGATTCCGCATTAGAGTGACTGGGAAATTGAATACATGAGTAATTGTTCTCAACTACTTGAATTATAAATCAATTATGCAAGGGCGGAACCAGGAATTTTTCAATGAGTGGGCTAACTAAAGTTATTAGCTTAAAATCTAATGATAATTTTTTTTTACTAACAGTTTCTATAGTTTTTCTAGAAATAAAAGTATACATTAAATCATATAAATCACGCTAGTTGTAAACACAAGAAAAAAAAAATCGAATTAGAGCCATATTATTCACGAAAGGGTGATTTTTATTTAGAAAAATGCTTCTCTTTTGGAGATACGTTAATGGAAAAGGATTAAAATTGATGTTTGGGACAAACTTTAACACCAAATACAAATGTGGAAGACCTTTTACTATGACTATTGGTGTTGTGGCATTGGCGAAACCATGAATTTTTAAGCAGATGTGCAATTTTGAAAGGCCAAAAACTTTTTGTAGATTGATCTAAGGCTTTTTACTTAGATTGACCTTAGGTCCCTTCATGCATTCATATCATATATGAAAATTTGTTTTATGTAAAAATATTGACTAAGTATAAAAAATGATTTTTCGGAATAATCATTTTCTCAATATAATTTTTGGCAACTTTTATTCCTTACACATCAAATAGGAAAACTTGATTTTATGGGATTTTAGTATGAAGTATATATTGACTTAATGAGTCATCATTTTTAGCCTAAATCGTATTTTGCACTAAATGAGTAATATAAAAATAAATGAAAGTAAAAGAACAAAGACATTTACTTAAATGCTGAAAATGGAAATAAGATAATCTATACACTTGGAGTGCACCACTACTAGCTAAGTAAAGGGGCAATTTGAAGCACCTACAATAGTTTTTTCGGCTAAGGAATATACTTAATAGGTCCGCCACTATGTGGTAGGATATGCAATTGTATATATAAAAAATTTTGTAGTTTAAAATATTAGGCTATATATGTTTAATTATTTTCTTCCCCAAAACCTTCCCTAGGCTACAACCCAAGGTAGTCCTTGGCCTAGTTCCGCCCCTGCTTACGATGATGCTTACCTTTTTAATTCATGTTTAGTTGCTCATATTCTTTGATGTAACTCCATTTTGATATTGTGAACTCCGTTTTAGGGGGCACCATAAAATATCTTGCTTGAGTTCTGTAGTTTTACCAAGTATCAGCTCCCACAGGTTTTTCTATTTTGTATTTCTTTGTTTTGTATGTCCAAAATAAGGACAATAACATTCCCTTTGTAATACGGAAAAATTAGGGTTGTCTCACTTGTGGATTAACGTGTTTTTTTTAAAATATATGAAATGAATATAGAGTTGGGTCCATGCAGTGTGAGCTATGGCCCTTACTGTGAAATGATAAAGAAAGTTAGCTCATTCATCTCAGGGCATATTCCCTTTCAATGCTTGACTTGGTCCCCTCCTTTTTATATTCCCTTTCATTCGTTTTATTCATTGATTAGAGAGGCAGATGATATCATGCTATATGAAAGATATGACGAAGAAATTTGACTAAAATACGAGTAATTATAGTTCCGTATATGAGCACGTTCACATGATATTATTATTTGTACACATGTTTAATATAAGTGGAAATTTATTAGTATTATACTTTAGGAACGAGAAATATCGACCGTACGATCCACCTACGTCGTTATATTCCGTACAATATAACAAGAAAGAATTAAGAATTAATCTCATAATCCCAATTTTCCTCAAAATGACAGAAAATAAAAGAAAAGAAAATCGTAAGTATAATAAACACTCACAAATTCACAACGTATAGTATTAGTATTACTGTGTGTGTAAACAAAAATAAATAAAAACAGCTTAAACGATTTTATAGTGCATTTCTCATTGGACCCATCACCACCTTTGACTCAACCGAACAGATAAACCCAATTACAATGGGCCCCGCCATGTGTCATCACCTGTGGGTCTAACTTGATATGTGATGGGCAGCGAACCGTAGATTTCTTCCATTTTTTCCTCCTAATAATAACCGTAAAAAATTTAATAATCAAATTACTCTCCCCATCACTCCTCCCATGATATTGATTTGTATATAAATTACAGAGAATATCCTCCTGAACGTGTTGTTTAAGCGCATAGAGAAAACGCTTCATTTTCAAGCTTTCCCTCCAGTCTCTGCGCTCCACTTGAACTCTGAAACTTTTTTTTGTTTTGTCCACAGCGAAATTTTCGTTGTTTCTTTCGAATTTCGAATTTCTTGTGTGATTCTATCTGGGTTTTGCTCCTTCTCAATTGGGTCTTCGTTGATTTTCGGCTTCAACATGACCATGACTGAGAAACGAGAACTTGAACCAGACCAAGCCACAACGTCCGTCGAT
>NW_018922535.1:169293-181448 GCF_002207925.1 Prunus avium
CCCCGCCACTTGCGCGGCTCGGATCTTCCAGCTGACCCGGGAGCTAGGGCACAAGTCCGACGGCGAGACCATTCGGTGGCTCTTGGAGCACGCCGAGCCGGCCATCATCGCCGCCACCGGCACCGGAACCGTGCCTGCGATCGCGATGTCCGTGAACGGGGCGCTCAAAATCCCCACGTCCGCTCCGGACCCGAGACCCGGCGAGGACCCGCCCGACAAGAAAAAGCGCAAGCGGAACTCAAACAGCGAGTACGTGGACTTGAACGACGGCGTTTCGGCCTCGGCGGGTTTAGCCCCTTTAACAACGGAACGACATCACCAACAGCCACCGACAGCAGCGGTGCAAGCGGTGGTACCCCAAGGCGTGCTCCCCATGTGGGCCATACCGTCAAACGGCGTCGTTCCCGGAGCTTTCTTCATGGTCCCATCCGCTTCGACCCAGCCTCACATATTTACATTTCCAACCACCGTTGCCGCCGCTCCGTTTATCAACATTTCGGCCCGACCCATATCTTCCTTCGTGGGCCCCAGTTCGGCTTCTGCAACGACCCATATGGCCGCTTCCACTGCCCCTCAGACGCTCAGAGACTTCTCTTTGGAAATTTACGACAAGAAGGAGCTTCAATTCATGTCTGGTTCTTCAAACCATTGACAAGCCAAAAACCCTGAAAACCCCAGAAAGCGTTTTTTCTGGGATTTCAGATTTTGGCGGCGAAATCTTGACGGTTTTTGTACGGCTATCTGCTTAGCTTCGTCTTCCTCAGCGTTGGGTTTTGGGTTTTTTTTTTGGTTATGTTTTTGTTTTTGGACAGGGAAAGGGGGGGCACGTGGTCACGTGAGGGAGGGGTTTAAGGTGATGCACGTGTGAAGTGGGGTTGGATTAGGCGGAGGTGGGGACCACACGGGTGATGGTGGGGTAGAGTGGGTTTTAGGGTTTGTTCTGTGCACCGTGTAAAGGGTGGGTCGCGGGGTGGTGGGTAAGACTTGTGAGAGCTATATTTTTATATAAAACGCGGGGCCTACGTCATCTCAGTGTCCATGTGATGGTGGGAGCGGGGCCCAAGAGTGTGGGGGCCCTCCAGCTGGACCGTTCAAAAGCACCATTACCAAGGCGGCCTTGGCGTGTGGTGGTCCCCATCGAGGTTGGATGGGTCCGATGGAAATGCCGACAGGTGTCGGCTTCGTAGGTGCTCTTTGTTGTAGGGCACCTTCCATCTCCATCAGAAGAATTGTGGGGCCCGTTTAGTGTTTTCCCTTTTCTTTTTTTTTTCTTTTTTCTTTTTTCAAATTTTTGTTTTTGTTTTTAGGGTCGTGGGTGTGCCGAAAATGGAAATGTGACGGTGATGAGGATGAAGATGGGCGCATTAGATGCAACCCCAACTTGGTATTTTACTTTACCAAGAGAATTGTAAATTTACTCTTTAGACCTAATTTTTAACTTCCCGTACCTTTATATTTTTCATATATTATAGCTTAACTTTGCTTGCATGCTTCGTTTCTTGAAAGATTCTACATTATTAGATTAAGGTGGTGCTATAAATCACTGAATTATGTTCAAGAAAAGTTACACAGATTTTATAAGTTTTTATGTGTCTCTTTCTAGGTTTAACTTTTTTATGTCGACGAAAAAAGTTATAAAAATAATAATACTAGAGACACCAACTTATTACACAATCTTTGTCACACTACTACGGTAGTTGCTCTTATAAAAATACATTGAAAAGATGGTTGGTTCCCAAGCCATTAAAAAAGGAAGGGTTTGATTGTGGTTATCATAAACCAAAAGAAGTGCGTGGATTGATATGTGATGAAATTTCATAGAAAAAAATTTAAATTAAAAAACAATGTTTGTTTGGTAACCTTTTGTTCTTTTTAAAATCAAAGAAAGAGAGCTGGGAGAGAGACCACAAGAGAAACAAATCACACTGTAACTTTCCAAATAAACATTTCAAGCCCCTGTTTCACCAAAATAGCAGTGTTCCAAGATAAACAAATCTTTCATGAAACAGAGAAGAAGAAAGACAACCATGTTGATTTAGACCAACAACATAAAAGTACAAAAAAGACATCAGACTCGCTCAAATTTCATGTTGTGTTTCGCCTCACCATAGAAGTTGACCTTTTACGCTCCATTTGAAGTTTAACAGTGACATTATAAGTGAGCAAATTCCTCTATAATTCATATAAACAAAACATTCAGTCATACAAACTTTGTAACCTTTATACCTAATCAGACCTTTAGGCTTTCTATCAAGATGCAACACTTGCAGATGGCTTCAACTTCTTCGGTGGTGGGTTTCCTCCAGACAGGAGGACATATGAATAGAAGCATAACATTGCTGCACTGATGACAGCATAGAAGCCTGTTGGAAATACTTTCTTCGTCAACGAGTAGGTCTGAACGTGCTTCCACAGGAGGACTGCCGCCAAAGCTGCTTGCCCTAGAATGAAGGGTAAACTGGATTTTCCTTGCCTCCAGATCTTCAAGCTGAAGGTACTAAGGGCTAGCAATGCCCCTCCATACAGGACACCGGTGCTCAGAGTGGCAGGATTTCTAGAAAATATGAAACCAATAAGTCCACCACTTAGAACAATCCCGCCAAATGGAATGCCGAAACAGAAATCATGAATCTTGGCCGCTCTTTTCGGTTCAGCAATTTGTTCATCATCTAAAACGGGATCCGACTTTGCTTTTGGTGCATCGCTTGTGTAACTTAAACTAGTCTTGGTCTTGGAACCGCCTTCAAGACTCATAACAGTAGTTGACAAGGACTTGGGACGAAGAATGGTTGGGCAAAGGAGCGAACGTCTGGGGAGGTTGAGGTGGCGATTCATAGCAGAGAAGCATGAGAGCTGCGAAGTCGTTGCTGCTGCCATTGTTCTCATGTTGTTGTTTCGGTTACTAGTTCTGTACCAACTAAATTCAAGTTAATGAAATTTCCCACAGAATTATATCAAATATTTAAAGAAATCATAGAAATTTTATCTGCCATTGTCAATTTCTTCCAAGTCTACATATAAAATGACTTCATTTCGTGGATACAAATCTAAAAATGGGAGAGATCTCGGGTTTTGTCATTGTTGCTCACCATCATGTTACACACATTGCATGCTCAAACTGTCATACAGTAAGATTTTAAAGTCATGCCAGTACCTTGAAATGGCATGAAGCCTAGGCTAGATCAGATAGGATTAAAACTTCTCTTCGACTGGCCAGGATTTGAATCACAAATGATGGTTTTTATTGTTTGTTGAGAAAGCACAATTATACTGTTGGTCAAGTCTAAATCAAGCCCATCTAGTTAAACATCAAGAAAATCATACAATTTTTTTATTTAAAAAAAAACCAGAAACAATTGTAGGATGTTTCGCTGCATAATATTAATATTAAAGGACAAGAATTTAAAAAAAAAAAACCCTGGATTACAAGCAAATTCTTCCAACTCATAAGATGGGCAGCCACCATTGATTCACAACAAGAACAATAACCCAGCAAAAGAAAATTAAAACTACAATTCTCTAAATCCCAGGCACCAAAACACACCAGTAATTTGCACATAATTAAAAGAACTCAGTAAAATTTCCACGCTTGATCCCAAAATTTCAAAAATTACGGAATCTGAATCTTACCTGCAGATGGGCAACGAAGGAATCCAACGGCAGCTACTTCAAGAGTGAGAGAGCTGAGCGATGAGTGAGAGAACGGTGAAGGATCTGGATGTGACGGGGTTGATTAAGACTTGAACAAATCAAGCTTTGGTAGCAATCTTCAGATCAAGCTTTCAGCTTTGACTGGGCATGGCTGCTGACATAAGGAAAGAGAGAGAAGGAATTGGGCGTGTGTATGAGGGCTGATGTTGGTTTTAGGAGGCTTTCGTTTTTTCTTTTTTTGGTCAAAGCTTATTTGGAATATTAATGAGAAGAATTATATAAGGTTAGTTGAATTTTTTTTTGTTGTTGAGAAATTAAGGTTAATTGAATTTAGACCTCATATTTTGAAGAAAAAAAAACTTGCAAATCAACAATATAAATTCAGTAATCTATAAGATTATTGAGTATAACTATCAGACACTGAGCGGAAAAAAAAAAGGTGTAACTATCAGACAGAAAATAGAAATTAAATATAAAAGTATATTATGAAACACATTTTCACGTTCAGATGAAGAAATCTAAAAATACTAAGGAATTTATAAATGATAAAATTTAAAATGACAAAAATTAATTGAACCAAGAAATTCATATATATTTATTTGAGTGGTCCATTTTATTTTATTTTTATGGCGGTTCTAATTTGACACCAAGTTTTCTCTGCTAATCGAATTACAATTAAGCCCTTCATAAACTTTTCCTTGTTTTTTATATATAAAATATTTGTTTTACCAACAGACGTGTTCTGTTCACCTCCAGATACAGCAGGAAAAAGAAAAATATAGAGGAAAGTTTTGGGAATTTAATTCTCTTCCAGCCTATACTAAATCAAATCGTTGTTGACTCAACTATCATAAAGTTGGGAAGGTCTTTACAGGAACAAAAGTTGGGTGATAGCTATGGCTCAAGTTTTGTTCCTTCTCTTAGAAATAAAACATACAACATTTGTAAATACAGTTTTTCCATAACTTGGAACCGAAGATGAGAAAGAAAAATCTCAACTTTCGAATTTTTTTCTCGGTTACCTCTGCTAAAGTTTGGTGAACATGCATTTCTCTTTAACAAGTATAGAATCAAAATTATACAAAGATGAGTACATTCAATTATACCAATCAAGAAAGAGAACCGAAAAAGTTAATAAAACGATGAAAAGCAAAAGAAACGTCCTGCTGCTGCTATTCCGCTGGATTGCTTTTGAGATCTCTTTGTTTCCAAGCTCTACATTCTTCGTCGCTTCAACTGCCTGTCAAAGAGAACAGAGATAATTAGCAGTAGGTCTTTGGAATGTATACTTAAGACTTTGTGTACGATTTAAACATATACCACCACTTCAAAGGCAAATTGGAGGGAGCAGATAATAAACAAGACCTATGTATGGACCAACATATCATATATCTAGTCACCTGATCATAGAGTTGCTCTATCTGTTGAGCTTGTTGCAGCACGTGTGTGGACATAAGGTGATTCAGCGCAGACATTTCCACCATCTTAGTTTCAGTTTGCTGAACTGCATCTAGAAGGTTAGTCAGCTCCACCTGCATTGCATACCAAGAACAGCAGTAAGCAACTTTATCCATTTTCAGGGTTCTACATAATGGAACAACAAGAAAATAAAAAACCAATAGAGAGCCAAGATTCTGATGACCTGAAGGGCACGTGTTTCATCGTCCAAGAGTTGCTGTTGGACTGTTAGAGGCTCAGGTTGAAGTTCATTAGGTTCCCTGAGCTCCAAATTGTTGGAGTTAGAAGCATCTGCAGGTTCTGAATTTACAATCCGCTTAAGTTTTCTTCTAGGTGTTGCTCTATTAATGGTATCTTGGAAGCGTATGGCTCTTAGCTTATCAAACTGTGAAGTAACTGAATGGAGTCTCTCACTTAAAATCAAAACCTGCGGTTTAAGAGTAAGCATTAGACAATTAATTACTAAATATGCCATTGATTTCATGCAAATATGTTTACAATGAGGAATATAAAATTCCTAATTAACTTGATTGAATATTAACAGTCATCCATAAGAACTAAGAGGCACAAGAGGTCCCATGTTCAACAAAGCCAAGGTGGAGAAATGCAGGGTTTCTGCCTTAGAGATCATAGGCTTATGAGGACAGAATATAACATCAATTGACACACTTAATACAATATGAGAAATAATCATACCACACCATGTTTGTGCGCTATAGTATCAGCATTAGAGTAATCAGTCCTAATGCCAAGCCATCCCTTTGAGTTTGCCTCGTCATCATTAATGCTATTTTTGAGAACATCAATTTGTTCTTGACATGCTTTGATAAAAGCACTTACCTGCATATCATGACACAATGGAAAGGTAAGCATAATATAAAACCATACAGCTTAGCCAAATTATATCATAGTCCGCAAGCATTTACCAAACATGGTTCTTACAAATATATGCAAAAGAATACACAGGACTGAAACAGATATATGACAAAGAAACAAGCTTTAATATTACAGAATAATTTGTTCTTACACATGCACATTTACACACTTTGGAACCAAATTGAACAGCATAAACGAAGTTGTAGAGTTTGTAACATATATATTTCTGAAGAGTTGCCTAATGAATCAATTTCATCAACACAAACAATACTAATAATTAGTAAAATGAACTTACTAGAATTTACTTATCCACTGACAATCCAACAAAGTTGTGGAAACTCAAAATTTCTACAGAGACAAAATGGATTTAAATTATAGTCAATTGATAACTTACTTCCTGCTCAATGCTATCTCTCTCCTGTTCAGTGGTCCGATGAAGATCCACATAATCTTTTCTATGTTTCAACATAAACTGTTCCAGAGCTCCAATGCTTTCCATCTGATTCATTTATTAAAGGAAATGAATTAAAACACAAGAGTTTACAAAGGAAGAAGAAGAAGAAGAGTGGCAAATGTGTAAGTACCGTCTTGAGAGCGGCTCTGGTGAAAGGTGACCTCTGGCGGGGTGCATGTATAATAAATTTTGCCATAATGGCTGCCAATTTCGACTGTAAATTTGCAGATAAAAGACTTTGATTCACACGAAAAACCATAATTTCAATAAATTTGAGAGCAATGGAATTAATTTGCGAACCTCATTGTAACCCAAAGAGAGAGCCGAGTGGCGCACAGCATCTTTGAAATCTTCGATCCTATCCCGGACTTTGGACATTCTTTACAATTGGAACCCCAACCCAAATTTTCCTCAGTTCCCAGTTTCTCGAGGGCTTCAAAAAAATTCCGAAAGCTTATCTGGATGCTGCTTATATTAGCTAAAAAAACATCGAAAGTTCAATTAGAAACCCTAGGGAAGCAGAGAAAGTGAGGTAAACCCTAGAGAAGCAGTAAAAGAATAAATTTACTTTTTTTTTTCCAAGCAACCAGAAAGTCCTAATTCATTATAGGTAAACTCAGGAATATCTGAAGTTGATTTTCTCTGCATTCTCATATGAGATTAGACTCATAATATTGTAGAAACTAGAACCCACTTGTTAGATGACAATTGGAGAAAATGGGGGACAAAAATCAGGTAAATTATTTTTGTAGGGCAAAGGATAGGAGAAAAGGTCTATTTTTTTTTAAGCACCAACACTTTCATGGTGATCCCCAAAACTAAAACCGCAGAAGTGGAGTTCACAACCATTGATTCACAACAAGAATAATAATCCAGGAAAAGAAAATTAGAACTTCAATTCTCTAAATCCCAGCCACCAAAACACACCAGTAATTTGCACATAATTACAAGAATTCACTAATATTTCCATGCTTGATCCCACAATTTCAACAATTACGAAAATGGAAACTTTTTTACGGAATCTGAAGCTTACCTGCGAATCGGTAACAAAGGAATCCAACGGCAGCTAGCTTAAGAGTGAGAGAACGGTGAAGGATCTGGATATAAGTTATAACGAGGGAGAGAGAACCAGAGTTTCTTTGAATGAAAGACGAGGGAGAGAGAAACGTGAATTGAGTTTTGCTCGGTTTATTCAATCGGGGCGGGTATTTTAAGCTGGATCCGGTTTGGTTTTGTGATATTTTTTTGTGAGTTTTTCTATTTAAGTTGTTCACCCAAATACTTATCATTAAGCTCTTATTAAGTTTTATTATTGTGTAAAAAGACAAAAAAGGTCATCCAACTTAATACTTAACTCTAGTACATCTATACACACACCCCACTACCTTATTTTCTCTTCACAAACCCCAAATACAATATGCAAATAGTGGCTTATGGGTCGTCATTTGAGTTTGACAACAGTATTTTTATCTCTTTAAGTAATGTGAGATTGAGGTGAACTTAGAGTGGTGAGGGGCAAGATAGGGGGGTGTGAGGTTGATGAGTTTTTATTTATTTTTTTAATTTTTTATGCTGGGTGTGTATTTAGGGGTAGTTTGGGAAGATAGTAGGATTTTCTTAGAAATTGTGAAAATTTGAATTAGAAGTTGAGGTGAACAAAGAAAAGTGCAGGGTTTAAATAGAAAAACTCTTCTTACTTGTTTTTTGTGAATTTTAGAATATTAAAAACCTTTTTTTTTTTCGGGGTAACTTTTGCATCTTATGACAGCACAACACCATGGTAACTTTTATTAAAAAAATATAATATAAATATATATTTTATAAAAAAAAACATTAAAAATTTGTTATCAACAAAATTTTAAAATTTCCTCATGAGGGGTTTTGCAACTTTGTTTTTAGGTTATTTTTGCAACTTTGTAGGTTATCTAAAAACAAACAATTTTTTTTGCAACTTTGCAGGTTCTCTAAGAATAAGATCACATTGTATATGCCAATTATATCTCAATTATACAAATTTATAATGTCTATAGTGAACATTATTTTGGGTAATATTTTAAAAAGAACATTTTATTTGATTAAAAATGAAAATCCATAAGCTCAATTTCATGAGAAAATAAAATTTCTTAAAGTCAAAGCGGGGTTGAAAGCCAGTAGAATTTCTACTTTCCCATGGCTTTTCACCACCATGTTTGTTACTTTGGTCAACAAACATGCAGCTAAAAATGCATAGGATAAAATGATCATTTATAGGAAAGAAAGCACGACGGCGAACCAAGATATAGGCGAAAAGTTATAGCTTTAATGCTTAATCCTAATAACAGGGTAAGCTAGTTCCAAATTTGACTGTAGGAACTTCACAATCAGACGCCTGAGCAGCCGAATGCTTAACAAAAATATATGGGCTCCAGTTGAATTAACAAAGTAGAAGGATGAAAATAGGCACAACAGGTAAGGACCCTGGCCGGCATCGCCATCTACAGCAGAAGTGGAGCTTAAAGGGTGGTTGGAAACTGGTTGATTTAATCAATGATTACTTTGTGGTTAAGTTCGAACTTGAGGAGGATCTCAACTTTGTTCTGACTGGAGGTCCATGGATTATTGGAGGCCAATATTTGATTATGCAAAATTGGAGGCCTGGGTTCTGTCCAGCTACTGCCCAAATCACTCGAATGGCAGCTTGGATTCGGGTGTCAGCCCTCCAACTGGAGTGCTTTGATACTTGGGCATTAAAAAGAATTGGGAATCTGTTGGGAAAGCTTTTGAAGATTGATACCCTCACAACCTCTCAAAACAGGGGCAAGTTTGCTCGACTTTGTGTGGAGCTAGATTTAACCAAGCCCCTGGAGGCCTTTGTTCAAATTAACCAGGTGTGGTACAACATTGAATATGAAGGTCTCCCTGAAATATGTTATATGTGTGGCTATTATGGTCATAAAAAGGAAAACTGTGATTTGATCAAGAATATGCCTGCTGAGAAGGCTGGTGAAGGCTCAGATACAGGGGCCAACGAGACTTTGGGAGGTGGGATGGTGATGGGCACAGAGGGCATGGATATTAGTGTTGAGAACCTGAGGGGACCATGGATGAATGTTCCACCTAGAAGAAAACCCAAAAGTGGTTTTAAAGATGGAGGAAATAAGGGAGCTGGAGGTACCAACATGGGTACTCGATTCGATGCACTCAACAAAGTAAGTGATGACTTTGGCAGAAATAGTGAATTTGTGGCTGGAAGGGGTAACCAATTTGGGTCCAACCATGCGGTACATGTAGCTTTAAGGGCACATAAATTGCTTAATAAAAACAGAAACTCAAACAAGGTGACGCTAGAGCAAATAGGATGATTAGTTAATACAACTTCAAGAACCTCCACTTTTTATATAGGAAAATAATCCCCATTTTTTTATCAAGGAGTCCTTTTATTTCTCTACTTTTAAAGCATTAACTGAGCCCCAAACATGTCAAGGAGAATTAGATGTGTAATTTGATAATCACCATGTGTACATATAGCATGACCTCAGGTGAAAAGTAGTAATCCACCAAATCCTTCCCTTTCCCCATTACGTAGAACGTATTGGGAAAGAAAAAACAACCACAATGGTCTAGCTTACAAATGCAAGTAAGCTTTTCGATCTATACAAGTTCCTATCCTGAATCAATATGAAGGGCCTAGCAAGCAGAACAAAAACTTAAATATTAGTTTATGCATAAACTGAAAGCTGAAGCATACCCCAAGCAACTGTACACTCCTCGCTAGTGGCGCTTGCCTGGTTTGCTTGGCACTCAATGCCTACTCATCACCAACAACAAAATTTCTAAGTAAACAAATAATCAAGAAAAAAATTAACAACTAAAAAACTAAAAAAAATTACTCACAGAGATCCATGATATGGTTCCTGCAAATGGCACAGTTATCAACAACAATATCTGCATACAACAGACCAAAACAACATCAGTACATGGTTGGAATACCAAATTTATTAACTTTTAAACCCAAAGGAATCAGAGTTAGGGTTTACCCCAGGCCCAGAGAGCAACAGCATTCCACTTCTTGATCTCAAATCGCTTGGGCTTCTTGGTCGATGAACCTGCACTGCTTGAAGCCTCGCCTACCGGAACCATAGGCACGTCTGAATCCAATGTCGCCATGCAGTACTTACCTTCTTCATACCAGTTTATATGTCGATTTTATATTGGAATGCTAAAGGTGCAGCCTGCACCAAATTTCGAAATACTATGCAAGATTTGATTAGAAGCCACCACATGGAAATTCTTTTTGTCTGCGAGCCTCGTATAAGTGGGTTGAAAGCTGTTTCTATGGTTAAAACCCTTGGATTTCCGTGTTTTGAAATCGTGGATCCTATTGGTTTCTCTGGAGGTCTCTGGCTGATGTGGGATGATAGCAGGGTAAAGGTGGAAATTATTGGTACTCATGATCAAGCCATTTCTGCTTGTATTTCCTGGCCTGGCCAAACTCCCTGGATTTTTACTGCAGTCTATGCTAAACCTTGTGGATTTAAAAGGGACAAGCTCTGGGAGTATCTCTCATTTGTTGAGGGGTGTCATAATCTGCCTTGGTTACTTGCTGGGGACTTTAATGATATGTTGAATAAAAGTGATAAATTAGGAGGTGCTCCTATACGTCGGTTAAGAGGTTTTAAACCTTGGTTTGACCAACATGCGATGTGTGACTTAGGTTTCTCTGGGCCTAAATATACTTGGACTAATAAGAAGGTGCTTGAAAGGATCGACAGAGCTGTTTGCAATACTCAGTGGAGGAGTCTCTTTGCTGATGCTCATGTCATCCACCTGCCAAGGACTAAGTCTGACCACAGTCCCCTCAAAATCTGTTTTAAGTCTAAATTCTCTTCTTCCCCCCTCAACAGACCCTTCAGGTTCGAAGCCATGTGGTTGAAGCATGAGAACTTCCCAGAGTTTATTGCTCAGAACTGGGAGCTCTCCTATGGCTCTGCCTTGGATAAATCTTGTGCCTTAGTGGAACCCCTCAAGCAATGGAATTTATCTGTGTTTGGTCATCTCAAGCAAAAGAAAGCCAGAATTTTAGCTCGCTTGGCTGGCCTCCAAAAGGCCTTACACCAAGGGCCGAATACTTTTCTTATTAACCTGGAATCTATTCTTGTTGCAGATTTTAATTATATTCTTGACCAAGAGGCTATGTTTTGGCGCCAAAAATCAAGGGTCAAATGGCTTCAAGAGGGCGATCGAAATACTAAGTTCTTCCATTTGTCCACAATTATTAGAAGGCGTAGGAATAAAATTGACAGACTCAAGAATGATGCTGGTCTTTGGGTGGAAGAATCGGATGGTATCAAGAATTTGGCTATGCAATATTTTTCAGAGTTGTTCTCCCCTGCCCCGGTGGCCACCAACAGCTTTACAATTCCTAATATGTTCCCTAGCATTGACCCTGGAGCTTTAGAATCCTTGGTGGCTGATGTTGATATGGAAGAAGTTAAGGTGAATCTCTTTAGCATTGGGGGTCTTAAAGCCCCTGGAGTTGATGGCTTCCCGGCTTGTTTCTATCAGAAACAGTGGAACACTTGTGCTAATGATATCCTTGATTTGGTCCATCAAAGTATTCAGGATTGTAGGATTCCTGGAGGGCTTAATTCCACTATGATCACTCTGGTGCCTAAACTGGAAAACCCCAGCTCTATGATACATTTTAGACCTATAAGCCTGTGTTGCACTCTCTACA
>NW_018922536.1:0-32786 GCF_002207925.1 Prunus avium
ACACTCGAGCTTTTCTTTCCAAATCTTTTCTCTGAATCTGAATCTTATTTCTATATATTTCTTTCTTCTTCTGCATGCCATAAGTATATTATTTTGAGTAAGTATTATTTCTTCTTGTCTACATGCCATAAGTATTGTTTCTTCTTGTTCTAGCTTCTTCTCTTTTTTTATTTAGCTACTGCCGTATATTAACGGTGAGTAAGCAAAACCAACAAAAGAGGAAAAGCCAAACGACATTGAAAACAATAGAAAAAGAGAGACTAATTATTCATAGATTTAATTTGAACCTCTAATCAGTTTTGTCTTTGGTACTTATATAGGCGCAAGCCTGCTTGCTTCCCACATTTCACAATCCTACTTTAGTTCATATCAAACTGTGCGTATTATTATGCCACTAGGATTTCCGTAGCGCAAGTAGACTCCTACATACAGAAAAAGCTACATGTTATATTAAGGAACTATATGTTGGGTTCATTTTTGTACATGATTTATCATGATATTCATCCAATGTTTTGAGTTAGTTCTTGATATTTTATAGCATTTACTTATTTTTTGTGTTTTTATAGGTTTTAATCTAGTTGGAATGAATTTGAGCTAAAAATGCACTATTGAATTTAAACTACGTTTTACTCATTTTCGTAGGTCAACTTCTTAACCTTATTTCATCATGTCCCAGTGCTCGGATGAGGTGGAGCTCTTCATGGAACTTGTTCCAAAGGGTGTCGACTGTAGCATATCCGAAATTGAGCTCCATTAGAAGATCACAACTCTCCCAACCAATCTAGAATTGAGCCTGACACAGGAAAGGAGACTTAGAGACTGCACAAGGGAATTACTTGCACGTAATGCAAGGGATTACTTGCATACAATGCATGAGGAATACTTCCACATAAAGCTGAGGAAAATATCTAGCTTCTCTCCATTAAATGCCATTCACATAGAGGGTTAAGCTATCAAGAAATATCAAGGAAAATCTCTACACAATTAGAGGGAGAAGCTCTTTCCACCATTGAAGGCCTTTAGCCTTCCCCATTCATCCAAAATTTCTAAACTCTATTTGAGTTTATTTTAAGTTGTTTTTGTAATGAATATGAGGAACTAAACCTCATAACTAGGGCTTAGGTAGAAGCCCTAAATATGATTACTCTGTTGTTTTGATGTTTTAAGTTTATGGATTTCTAGATGTTGTTCATGAATTCTCTTTCACTAAATTAATCATATATTATGTGTTTGCTTCCTTTGATTGATCACCTTAGGTTGTATGCATCTAGCTATAGTTGAGAAGTTGTGTTGATCACCTTAGGTTGTATGCATCTAGCTATAGTTGAGAAGTTGTGTAAGATACCCAAGAACACAACTTCTACTTAGCAACAAACGATTTAATCCTTTCTAAATGAGCTTCATGTGAATTGGTTTCTTGAATGCCTAATGTAAACACCATACTATTAGGGTTCTTGTGATGTTCATATTCTCTTCAATCTTAATGGGTTTCTTCATATGGTTAAATTGAAGTACTAAGCACACCTAGATTTATTATATGGGAAGCACGAGTATTGTAGTACTATACACGCACCTTACTTATTTTAGAGAGAATCATGCGTCTTGAGCCACTAAACCCTGTCTTGATTGCAAACATTTTCATCAATATATCTAGAATTCATAACTTGAGTATCCATGGACATGAGTATGATTATTTAGGGTGGATCTAAATGCTCTAGTGTTTGTCACCATTGAATTACATTTTGATAATCACATTTGTTAATCTTGTTAAAATTAGAGTTCGATTACATTCTAAGCATTAGAATTAGGTAACTTGAATCACAAACCCCTCCCCCTTTGTGTTTATTGTTTGAAACATTGAGTGTTCTTTTTACTGAATCCTGCTCACTTCTATAGCTTATTTCGACATTTGGTCTATGTTGGGTTCTTCATTTGTTCGTGCTTAATCTAACCATATAAAGAACATAAAATACGGCCTAACGATTTGAAAGGTACATGTCAAAAACGGAACAGGGGTCGAAGTTGGAAATCTGAGGAAATTAGCCTTTGTGTAAAACAACTGGTCGCTTTGATAAAAACGATCGGTCGCTTTTTTTCTCTCCCGAGACATTTCGTCTCTATACAAAACGACTAGTCGCTTTTCCCTTGTTTTGCCTTTCATTTCCTTTCACTTTTCTTGTTTCATCTCTTGTGATTGTGTTTAAATTAAGTATTCTTAACATACTCAAACTAGATTTGCTTATAAACTATCAAGTCCTCGTGGGAACGACCTCATAGTTACAAATCTATACTCCAATACATTCGTACATTTGGGAGTATTTTTAATTGGATAGTTAGCGTATTAATTTTACGCCAATTACGATGCAACACTATACATGTGTGAAGTGAAGCCCCAAAATTCTTATATTTCCCAATTTGGGCAAACACACGTACGCCTTGCCTTGTGGCAATCTTCCAACAGCTTATTCTCAATTTGCAAGAGTACCATCTGTCTAGGCATGTGCGCGATTACTATCTGAACTTTTAATTTTTACTATTACTCATCTGTACTTGATAAAGAGTTACAATTTACCACCCAAGATATATTTCGTCCACTTTTTCGTCAAAATATATCACATGCCCTCATTTGAATGAATAGTTTAGTCCATCTACAATTAGACTTCAATGATGATTGCATTACAGAATTATTTAGGGTTTAGTATGGAGAGAAATTGATTTGCAAGGGAATTGGGTTATTGTTAGGCTCCAATTTTGGCATTATAATGGCTGATTAGGTATGGGTAAGGAGGGAAATCGATTTATGTGAGCCATAATTAAGGTCTAAAATATCGATGGTTTCAGAAATATCGGCGGTCCAAAAATACAGAAATTTCAATGGAAATATCGGGAAATTATCGATATCGATAATAGTTGAATAAAAACCACCGAATTGGTAAGAAAAACTTGGAAATTTTTCTTGAAACTTTGTCAGATGTTTATTTAGTTAGAAAAAAAAGAAAAAGGAAACAAACTTACTGTAGCTGGTGTGGCATACTCACAAGCATTGGATCAGCTGAATGGTCCATATTTTATGAAATGCGGGTAAATGCATCATGGCTAAATGCAAAGGCTTGGGATCCTGTATCCATGTTCCAAAATATCCTCGACCTGAAAAAACGATAATATCCTCGATATTATCGATATTTCAGTCCTTGGCCATAATATATAAATTGACTAAAATATACATCCCCAAAAATTCAGGGGGTTAATATCAAANNNATCGATATCGATAAAAATTGAATAAAAACCATGGAAATTGTAAGAAAAACTTGAAAAATTTTATTGAAACTTTGGAGGATGTTTATTTAGTCAATTATCTATTAGTTTATCACAAAAAATTGGAAGGAAATTCATTGCATGATGGGTTTAACTGATTTAAGTTGATTATATAAAGAGTTAACAAACATTGTGAGTGTAGAAAATATGTAGTAATTAATGAAAGAAGATTAAACACACCATAATCATTTATATATAATGATTTACTACAATATTTTACACTTTATACATTGCATGGTAAGATACATAAGCGACTATGAGGTTCAAAAAAATTTAGTATCTTCATCATCTCTATGCGTAGAGTAAGTGTGTTGTGAGTAGTCATCAAATGATAAATCCCCAAAATAGTTTTCTATTTAATTGTTAACATGCCACCCATATGGATCTAAGATTGGTTGACGTTTGTTAATAGCTCATACCATCACTGTGAGCCGAGCCCACCAGAGGAGACCACGTGGCTAATGGACCAGATCACTTATATACCAACCCGACCACATACGATACCCTCAGCAGTAGGCTCCTCAAGCATACTAGGACAGAGCTAGGCCAATGATCGGGTGTTTTGGTCGCCGACCTGACCACTGCGCACCATGTCCCAAACCAAAGGAGCATTAATGAAACAGCCTAGCAAGAAGGAAAGGTCGGTGGATGCATGTCCCGTCCTTGGCCAGGTGTTGCCTTACCCTTCATTCCCTAGGTGAACAAGCTGGTGATGGAGCGGGATCATTTAATACATCTCCCATCCTAGCTTGCCTGTCACTTCGCGACCTGACCCCTGTCAAGAAGTAAGGTGATTGGAAGTGGAACATTAAATGTGACTCAGGCCAAGGGGATAGGAGAGAAGATATCTCCCATAAATATCTTGGTCTCTCCTTCTCCCCCCTATAAATACCCCTCACCTATCTCTACACAAAGGTAATAAGTTCTTAACCTAATAAATACTCTCATTGTGAAAACCCTACATCCATTCTCTCTAGCTAAGATAGTTTCTGACTTAACCATCGGAGTGGGCTCAATTGGGATTAGCCCCAGTTCGCTCTTGTTCTGATATTGTTCTAAGTGTGCATATTCTCCTTTGGAGATTGGCTATTCGCGAGATCGGATACAAGACCAGGCCTCTGCCTAAAGTCAAGGTCATTTGCACGAGAGGGATATGCGGTTTACAACGTTGTCTATAAGCAAAATCATTTGAAGATTAGGTCTCCGATTCTTTCCATGAGCCGCTTGATTCCATCCCAAAAGGAAATGTCAAAGACTCACATTCTCATGTGAAAATATCATTCTTGCAAAAACAATTCAAAACAAAACAATATAAATTTAAATATTTTATTATCACAAAAACATAAGCAACATGGTGGTTAAGGTGTTGGAGGAGTGAAATGGCAAGGGTTTGAATCCATTTTGTGTTTTTCCTTCTTCTTTTTTTCCATTACATTGATATTTTTGATATTTTCGATATTATAGCGATATTTTGACAAAATATTGCTGGAGTGTGAGAGAAATTATCGACATCGATATTTTCCGATATTATCGATATTTATACGATATGTGTATGGATACGTTCCGAAATATCTGTGACCTAAAAAAACGATAATATCGGTATTTTAGACTATGCCTGGTATTCAAGAAATTATAAAGTAAGAATGTACTACCACCTCAGCAAGTAATACTTTCATTAAAAATATGTCATGGGTCTCCGATTCTTTCCATGAGCCGCTTGATTCCATCCCAAAAGGAAATGTTAAAGACTCACATTCTCATGTGAAAATCTCATTCTTGCAAAAACAGTTCAAAACAAAACAATATAAATTTACATATTTTATTATCACAAAAACATAAGCAACATGGTGGTTAAGGTGTTGGATGAGTGAAATGGCAAGGGTTTGAATCCATTTTGTGTTTTTTTTTCTTATTTTTTTCCATTACATTGATATTTTTGATATTTTCGATATTATAGCGATATTTTGACAAAATATTGCTGGAGTGTGAGAGAAATTATCGATATTTATACGATATGTGTATAGATACGTTCCGAAATATCTGTGACTTGAAAAAACGATAATATCCTCTATATTTCGTCAATGTTATCGAAATTTTAGACTATGCCCGGTATTCAAGAAATTATAAAGTAAGAATGTACTAGCACCTCAGCAAGTAATACTTTCATTGAAAATATGTCATGTGTCATTTGAGAATAATAATTTAAACTTTTTTTATAGCTGGACTTGGAATCTATCTTATGAATAAAACTAAGAAAATCAAAAAAGAAAAGAGCCAACACCCACCCCGACCCGTCGTCAACCCTCATAGTACTTTAACAGTGTGGTCGAACCCCCATGACACCTTAACAGTGTGGGATAAAACCCCCTCCCCAAATATATAGCTTGCATAAAAGTTTTAAATTTAAAAAGAAATTTAAAAAACTAAAACAAAACTATTGGCGGAAAATTGCCACAAGGCAAGAGACGTACGTGGAATGTGTCGCCAAGTCAGCACTTGTGTGACCTTCTTCTCCCAAAACACAGAACAGACTGAACTCAGCTCAGTCCTTGTATTTGTCGTAAGTCATAACGCCTTCCATCAATTTGAACACAGCCATTGAATTGAAGAGGAGAGAATGAATCTGCAGGTGCTTAGCAGATACTGCACTGTCTCTCTTCCTCACACCTCGTCTTTCAATCTCAGCACAAAAATACCACCATCTTCAAATCTCACATTTGGATCGTCCCTCCATCAACGCCCACTTTCACTGCCCTACAAGTTAAACCATACCCCTTCCGCCTCTCCTGCGAAAATGGGTGTCCTTCAACTCGTCGCTGCTTACTCAAGAGGCAGAGAACCAGCGCCTGAGTCTCCGGCCAAAGCGCTCCGCCGAATTCTTGACTTGCCAGGGGTTCATCAAGCCCCTGCTTGTTTTGATGCTCTAAGTGCCAAGTTGGTTGAAAGAGCTGGCTTCCAGTGCTGCTTCACCAGTGGTATGTGAATTTCTTTGATGTGGGTTTTCTATCTTGTTTGTAGATATTGGCATAATTGCATGATTTGGTATATGGGGTGGTATCAGACTATGGTTTTTGATTCAGGATTGATTATTGGTACTTTGGTATTGAGCATTTTTAGATAAGGGGTTGATTGGTTTTCTTTGTAATAGATATGTGGTTGATTATTGATGCTCATGCTGCCAGTGTGTTGTTTCTTGTTGTGGGAATATGGGAGTTGTCTTGATTATATACTCATTGTTATTGATACCCCTATTTCCAAAAGATTGAACTGTTGGGATGTGAGCCCACAATTCACTTGTGCATCTCTCTCCCTCATTAGCCCAACATGGGGAATTCAAATTATATTGGGAGGGTGCAATTGCAGGGATTCTAACTCAAGATATCTTGTTCTGATATCCTAATAAAGTTTATTGGTTTAATGCGGTTCCACAAAAGCTTAAGCTATTAGAATATGGAATTTACATGTTCTATATTCTAACAGTTATATCTGATCTACAAGCTGCTGCTGCAGCTTTTCCATTGTTGGTGACATCATTGTTGAACAAACTATCGTTACATTGTCAACCAGACAAACAGGAAGTAATTGAAATAGAAATTGTTCAATCAAAGTAGAGTATTGCTTGTTATCTGAATGAACTCTAAAGCAGTCAAACGTAGAAGTCATATGTTAGCGTCCTTCTTTATTCATGTGAGTTTACTGGTTGTTCTTTTTATATATTATCTATTCTCGATGTTCTGTATTGTGAGATATATATATATATATATATTTAGCTGTCCAGTAATTAGATTTTAATGCCTTTAACTGAATTTTAAGTGGGAAATTTGTTCACTGTGTATGCACTTGCTTTCATGTATGTTTAATTAAACCCTTTTAATTCTTTTATAAAAAATCATGACACCTGAAAGCAAGTAACTGAAGTTGAGTTACTGCATATGGATCTGAGTTCTTGGTCATTTTGTGGTATATTTTCTTGTGTAAGTGTATAAACAGAGAAACAAGTTTATTAATGCCATTTTGTTCTTCAATTAGGATTTTCGATATCGGCTGCTAGATTAGGATTGCCAGATACAGGTTTGATATCCTATGGAGAAATGGTGGATCAGGGGCAACAAATTACCCAAGCTGTGTCAATTCCTGTTATCGGGGATGGGGATAATGGATACGGGAATGCAGTGAATGTTAAGAGAACTGTCAAGGGATATATTAAAGCCGGTTTTGCTGGGATTATGCTTGAAGATCAGGTATAATATTAAAATATAATTTTTCATCCATGAATCTGCCTGTTTTCGTCTTCTTACTCACTCTCTCATGCACTGGCTGTTGCATGGTGTGATTTCGTATTGTAAGGTGAAGTAATTTCTGAGTGTCCTCCTGGTATACCTTCGTATGACTTTGTGGTTGGTTTGATAAGTTGATGTGAAACACTTTCTAACAATCCTTTTGTAAAAAAGTTCCTTGTTTTGTTAAGCATTGTGCATTCTGTTATTTTGTGCCTGTATGAGACACTTATTGCTTACAAAGCTATCCTCTTTAGCTCTCTCCAAAGGCTTGTGGTCATACGAAAGGCAGGAAAGTGGTCTCAAGAGAGGAGGCTGTGATACGGATAAGAGCAGCTGTTGATGCTCGGAAAGAGAGTGGCTCTGACATTGTCATTGTTGCACGAACTGATTCTCGTCAAGCAGTGTCTTTGGATGAAGCACTCTGGAGGTCAAGGGCATTTGCTGATGCTGGAGCAGATGTTCTTTTCATTGATGCACTAACTTCTAAAGAAGAGATGAAGGCTTTTTGTGGAATATCTTCCCCAGTTCCAAAAATGGTACCTTTCATTTTTCATGGTACATTAAAAAGTAACAAACATCTAATGTTGTTGAAGACTTGGCATTTATTACATTTCTCCTAAGTTGTTTAGTAAACCCTTTTAAATGCATGTGTATACACACACATGCTCCCAAAACCCAACCCAACCCAACTAACCCTTCATCCCAAAAACAATTGGGTTTGACTATAACCCATGTGTTGGAAGCAGAAGATAAACCTGAATGATATCTATAATTGAAAATTAAAAAAGTAAACATAAAAAGTTTCAGCTTTTATTCTCTCCTGTCATACTGGCTGTTGAAAAACTGTTCTTTCTATCCAACAAAGTTGAATATATCTGTACCATGTAAGTTGAGAAATATGTTGTAGCACGACTCCAAATTATGTTCTGACTAGAGCACTCAACAAAGTGGTAAAAGCTCAACTCTGAAGGATATCTGTCACCTGGTGCTAAATGTGTAAGGAAGATACAGAATTTGTTGTTCATTTACTATGGCATCACTCTGCTGCCTGGGATATTTATTATTTGGTCCTTTGGTTTTTGTTTTTAGTTGTTTAGGGAGTGTCAAACTTGATGGGGCATGTTATGTCTACAAGGTGTGATACTGCTGTAGTTTTAAGTTCTGGTTTAGGAATAAACATCTGACTACATGCACCTTTCATTACTTTTTTTGGTTCATTATCATTTTTAATTTCTGTTTACAAGAACATATTTGGACATTCTTAACAGAGATATTTAGGTTAGTTAACATGTGGGTATTGTATGAGATATTTGCTGTTGCATGAACGATAAATTACATTTAGTTTCGGGTATTTTAGCTGCACTGCATCCATATGGAAATATGTGATTTATACATGTCAAGATATGTCAATCATTAATCTAAGAAAAAATCATCTCTCAAATTTGTAACATCAGAAGCGTTGTACAAAAATGAAAATGATTTGCAGAGATTGATAAAGCTCTATGTTCTATCAGGCCAATATGCTTGAAGGAGGGGGCAAAACACCAATACTCAATCCCCTTGAACTTGAGGATGTTGGATATAAACTTGTGGTTTATCCACTTTCCTTGATTGGGGTTTCTATTCAAGCAATGCAGGTAACATGCCTATACCTTTTCATTTGAGTCCAGTTCATGGACAAAAGAAAAGTTCAATTGTCTTGGAAATCCAATAACTGTGCTACTATAAAAAGGTTTGAAATAGTTATGACTCTTGATCTCTCTGATTTTCTTACGTGAATTAATGATGTTGTTCAAAACCCAAAAAATTTGAGCAGCTAAGAAAAACATAAACATGAATTTCCTGAAAATTAAATGGACAAGAAACTGTGTACAAAATAGTAGTAACAGATTTGTGGGTTACAATCTCTGATATAGATGGTTTAGGAGTATTCTTGGCTAAAGAAAATCCTCAAATGATTACACCTTGAATTCTTGGCCATTACAATACAATCTGGAAGTGTCTAAGTTCCACAAGAATTTTAAAGGTTCTGTATCTTTAGAGCTCTGTTATCCATTTCCTTGGAAATGGAATTATTTTCTATATATTAATGAACAAAAAGGCAATTTTGTTCCATTATCTTTCACATGGAATCAATTTGAGGTATAACGTAGTTTTTTCAATTAATAATGGCTGCTACAGATCTATAAAGTGAAATCGTAACAACTTACGATGTTATGTAAGGTACTTTGCACTAAATTCAATTTTTAAATTATCTTGTAACATGATTCTGTTAGATTCCACTGCAAGTAATTCACTTATTATATGAATACATAATCTGGTTAAGAATATTAAAGGTATTATCACCAAATCTGTCAACAAACTAATTTTCAGAAAAGGCCATGCATTTTTCTATGCTTTTAAGACGTGGTACTCGTCTAGAATTCACTAATTTAGAATATTACTTAGGGTTAAGGAACTTATTGAATCAATTGCAGGAAGCACTAGCTGGTATCAGAGGAGGTCGTATCCCTCCTCCTGGAAGCATGCCATCCTTCAAAGAGATTAAGGAAATTGTAGGTTTCAACAATTATTATGACGAAGAAAAGCGGTATTCTGCCAGCATCACTCCACAATCTTCAGAAAGATGTGAGTACCTTGTAAATTCACATGACTCATATCAATGTCATTACTGCTTACCCACTTCTGAATGATGATAATTTGTTATCACATGGCCTGTAACGTGAAGTTGTATATTATTAACTGGAAATCTAATGTCTTTCCCTCTGTTCTGATTGAGGTTGATTACTTTCATCAGAAGTTAACTGGGTTAAAACTGGATTAACATCACAGTATGAATGGCTCATTAGAAGATAAATTTCAACTTGTTTCCATTAAAGGAAATATCCAAGATTGGCCAATTTTTCCTATACCAGTTACCATCCCACCCAAAGTTCTATAGATATAGATGGGCATTTTCTGTTTCTTAGTGCTTATACATGAAGGTTATTTTCCAGTGACCAGTAATGTGTACAGTCTCCAAAGGAGGGTTAAAGATGATGCAGAGCAGAAAGATCAGAGTCCTCAAGATCCCATTGTTGAAGTTATAACACCTGACGTGTACAATAACTATGGTGCAGATGGTTCCAGGGGTTCATTTTCTGGGATCTGGTCTCGGACGTTGAGGGTCAAAATAACTGGAAGAGATGGATTTGAGAAACTTGATGTTAGGATTCCTGTAAGTCATCTATTCTTTATGGGCACAGATATCATATAGTTTTCTTATTGCATAGCATTCCCTTCATAGTGCTTTTGTTGTTAGAACCAAACTATTATAGAAAAAGAAAAATAGAGAAAACAAAACCTAGTAGTTTAATGATGAAGCTTTAACTCTTTTATTTAAAATAACTTTCAACTATATTTTACTTTTCATTATGTAGTTTATGTTTGATTATTCTTTTAAACATTTATCATGGCATCTTTCTGTAGTGCCTAAAGTTTAGGTGATGTACTAATTACATTTATAACCTCAACTATTTCTGGTATTCAGAAAGAGTAAAACTGTCAGTTTTAAGGGCCTCGCACAATAGCTGAAACCTCTAGGAGTCAGTCCTTGTTATGGCAAAACCTCTATAACCTTTTCTTGAAGTTCTTGGTCCAAGCACACCACTTTCATGCACTTCTCGGAAAAGGTTCACCATCAACCTTATTGATAATCCCAAGTTGGTCTTCACTCTTATATCATTAGAATCCCTAAGGTGTTGTGATATTAGGTGAACACTTGAGTGCCAGGGTGCGATCTGCCATCAACTTTAATGGATGGAAGTTGTGAAGACTTTGCAATTTTGGCTTCATCCCGACTCCCGAGGGAACATTTTCCTACTCTAGAAAATTGATAGTAGATGTACAAGGAGGTGCTTATCAAGAAAAATGTAAAGGAGCAGGAGTGGGTGCAGCTATGGAAGCTTGAAGAACAAGAGAAGGCTTCAAACTTTCTTGGAAAAGAGAAGTTTGCCTAATTGTATCAAGGTTTTTCAAGGAAACTACTTTGAGTTGGGTGATTCCCACATCCTGTACTGCGGTGTTTTGTAAAAGGCAGAAGGTTTTTAATGGAGGGAAGAAGGGTGAAGGTCTAGGAAGTTTTCTTTGTAATCCCACCCCATTTTTCCTGTCTCTTAAATCTTTGAAATTATTTCATACACCAATCTCCTGCATGCTAGTTATGATATTTCAGATTGTCTTATGAAAAACTGCTTTCTTTTTTTGGTTAAATACATTTTACAGGCTGGATTCTTGGATGGAATCACAAATATAGTTCCAGGTATTATTCATCTTCTCTATACTTATTGAAAACGGGTAATTACTTCAGTCTGGTAGTCGCTAGTATAACTAAAAGTCCACATATTTTTCCAACAGCTCTCGGCGGTGTAAACATCAAAGAACTGTTGAATGAGGCAGCTGATGAAATGGGAGGGAAAGTGCTGTTAGATTTTAATGACACAATTGGTGATAGGATTCAAGTTTTTCTAGAGTAAATCCAAAGAGGTTTTACCAGTTTAATGCTAAAGGAATTCTCTATATAATATGAACAGTCCTCCAAGACGCTTTGTTTATTGGGTGTTCTCTTAAGAGACAATTTCTCAAATTGGGTAGAAAAATACCAAATGCAGATGCAAGTGTTTAACTTCTATGATTGGTGCAGGGGTAAGACCTACACACTCATACTTGGCAAAAGAAACTGGTGGTGAGAACAATGTCAGGTTTAGAAGAAATATTGTCATAAATATTAGCACATTAAGGAAGAAATGATAGAAAAAAGTATGTACAAAGTTTGATAAAACTTTCTTTTCAAGAGATGGTGGATAAATATTCTTGATTGTGATTGCTTTCTAGATGTCGTGTGCTTATACTACATTTCGATCAAACAAGTACAATTTGCTGGAAAAAAAATTATACAGTTTGGATGACATTACTAACATTCAATTTCGCAGTTGGGAGTGTATACGCTTGTGTCGTCAACCCGTAACAGATTTTTCGAATTTCTAATTTAATTTGCCTACCTTTCAGATTTAGTGCTATTTTATCAATGTTCAAATTTTATCATTCCTAATAAGGAAAGAGGTACCGCTCACACCACATGCCTGACAGAATCACCATTTATCTGGCCGGACCGGGATGGGAATGACAAACCCAGCCCTACTCCGTCCCGTTCTCATACCTTCTCGCCAAACACACAACATATTCTGATTCCATTAGAGAAAAAATAAAAGATGAGAGAGTTGAATGAATCAACACTTATTTAGCCAACTGACAAAAAGAATATATATCTGATATTAAAAAAAATATAAAAAAGATAAAAACAGAAATGATAACCTGAGAACGGTTATCTCCACTACTACACAAACAAGACAACAGCAAAAACCAGCTAAGGCAATGCACCTATATAACTCTCTGGTGACCCCTTGAGAAACCAGGAGAGTTACAAAGGGGACGGATAAAAAATACATCACATGGGGGCCACATAAAATTACACCACTTTTTGTTTTAAAATACAACCTTCTATACCAAATATTGGTCTAGATGTGAATTGTGATAGAATTTTATAGTAAAAACCCAGCTTGGCATTGCAGTCTTATCGACCTCAAATCAAACATGTATTGATTATTTCCGTGAATTTCATCGGTAGCCACCGCCATATGGCTGCTGAGGATAACCACCTGCCCCCATCATGGGGTTATAACCGGCAGGCATGTTTGACCCAGGAGGCAATCCAGTTGGCCCTTGCATCCCCACGCCCATATTCATTCCCATTCCCATGTTCATCCCCATACCCATTCCCATACCCATGGGTTGATTCATGCCTCCATAACCACCCATGCCCATGCCTCCACCCGGACCACCACCCATACCCATACCCATACCCATAGCCGGACCTGGACCTGGACCCATACCCATGCCCATACCAGAACCTATCATAGGGTTTGGTTGACCCCTAAGAACGCTTGCACCTGCACGGCCAATACCAGAACCAGATCCCATAGCTTTACCCATGGTAACAGTAGATGCTGCAGGAGTTGCTGGCTGCCTCTCCATCCTCTTTTCTTTCCGGTTAATGGAATCAAAATCAATTCCAATATCATTCAACGGATTAATTTTAGCTGCAGGTGAAAATAAAACAAAAGCCGTTACAAGACCCACAAAAAACATAGACAGTCAATAAACAAGTTGAAGAGGCTTGTCCTACTGCCAAAAGAGGAAAAAAACAGGCACATATGGCACTCACCTCCAGATATATTAAAATTAACTAGTCCTCTGCTCAGTGTATCAGCCCAAACTGCTGACTTGGGCTCAAACTTGTCTTTAGGTGGTTGAGCAACTAAAGAAAGTGCCCCTGTTGAAGATGACAGTGCTTGATGTGAACCCATTGAAGTGTTTGGCCCTGTTTGTGGAAAAAGGTTGCCAAGAACATCACTGTTGTGCTGCAAACCTGGTCCGGTTGGAGCTTGATGAACAGCCTGTGAAGCTACTGGGCCGACAGAACCCTGTTGTGGATGAAAGTTCCCACCATTAAGTTGTGCAGCTGGTCCAGTATGAGTTTGAGGAGCTATGTATGAGGTGATGGGAGCTGTAGAACCTCCTTGTTGTGAGAAGTAGTTTCCGCTATTGGGAGCGGAAAATCCACCTTGTTGTGAAATGAAATTCCCACTGTTAAACTGCGCAATTGGTCCTGTCGGAGTTTGGGGAGCCACATGTGAAGTGATGGGAGCTGTAGGTCCTCCCTGTGGGGAAAACCCCCCACTGCTGTTTTGTCCAGCAAATCCAGTTTGATTATGAGGCACAATAGCTCCAGGCTGCGCATGAAAATTCCCATACATATTAGCACTTGGCTGTGAAGGTTGACCTGTTGGACCTGAAAAGGGTGGTTGTGAAGTCATGACAGGTGAAGGTCCAGGAGGTGGGAGAATATCTGCGAGAATATCAGTGTTGTGTTCAGCAGACTGCTCTTGAGGCAAAAATTGTGAGTTTGTTGGCGGAGTTTGAACACTGGAAACCCCAGGTGCAGAATAAGTTACGGCAGAAAATGAGTCCCCAAAGGGAAAGTTAGCTGCATCCTGGTTCATGGTTGGAGGGAAAGAGTCCGTGGGTGTGGAAGTCTGTGGCTGAGGTTGGACAGTCTCACCGGAAGGGAGAGCTCTGAAGGGGGAGTCGCCAAATGGATCATCAAATGACTGCATCAAAGGAGAACACTTTTAATCCAATAATTATAATTGGATTTACAATTTTGTCCCCAAAGTTTAGGCGGAAATACTTTTTTGACTTGCAGTTAAAAAGGACGTGATTGGAAAATTTAAAACTACGGGGACCTAAGTGGAAAACACCTCAATCTACAGGGGCCAAAGTTTAATGTTGCCATTTTAATTCCATGGAAAATGACAAAAAAATTGATGAAGATACAGCAGAGAAAGCAGGGGTCACAGATTCTCTAATGTCAACTACTCTGAACATGTTAGCTATTGAAACCATTATTAATATGAGATGCGATGAGAAATACCTTTTAATATTTCAAAATTTTCAAATTATAAATTCCGTTCCTATAATTGTAGAGAGAAGCCTTTTGCATACCAACATTACATTTGACCATTTTACTCATACTAAATGATCCATAAATTTATTCCTAAGGAAGATAACCCATTTAAAAACAAACAGGATAATGAATGTGTCCAGGGGAAATTTGTTGTGTGATGTGCATATAACCTGTAAAAGTGGGTCATAAATGAGACATATTACTCTAACCAAAAAATGGACATGTTAAATACATCAAGGGTCAAATTGAAAGATCTCCTAAACGATTATCCTGTCATAACTCAACTCAAGAAGTACGGCCCTTCAAATTTTTTTATGACATAAAAAATGCCTACCTGGCTCATAACATTAGACGCTGATGGAGTTGCCACAAATGTGGTCGCAGAACCAGAGTTTGCATGGGCATCAGGTTCAAATGTAGTGGTAGGAGATGTAGTTGGCACAATGGCCAATGCATTTGAAGAGAATGAGTCTGATAGGGAGCCGAGTAAGTCCATCTCAACATTGTTTGAGGTAGCTGGGGCAGCTGAAGCAGCTTGGGCAGTTTGGGCAGCTGCTAAAGGAAAGACAGTATGAGTTTTCATAGTGCTGGCATTTTTTTTCTTACTGTAAACAAAATAATATACCTAAAGGGCCACAAAACAACTATATCAAAACGAAACCTGCTTGCAAAGGTAACCAAAATAGTTAATGATCTGGTTCTATATTCAGGAAACCAACATAAAAACACTATAGTTACACGAGATCTTGGTTCACTATACACATCCAAAACTAAACTACCTTTGCCTAAACAGTATTATGATGTTGAACACAACCGGTAAAAATAGCATCCAAGCCTGATAAAAGGATCAAACTAAGTGGAGGCTGCCAACAATAAATCTACACTGCCCAAAGTTACCACAACTGCAACTACCATGCCTAATCAGAACCATAACCTACACAACCACCATCACCTATCATTCCATCACAAACTATTATGTCGTTACCTCAACCTCCACAGCTCCTACTGATCTCACCATTATAATTTATAGTCACTAACTTTATAAGACATTCTGTGGGCATTTTTCTCATATAAAGAAAACATGCAACTTTCACATGTATAAAGGAACTTCTGGTTCTATATTATCAGAAGAAATATATATGAAACGGGTAATACTTCTCAAATAGCCTGGTATATTATGTTTTAGACTGTTAATCAGGGAAAATCATGTCTGAATGTGCTAACATGATTAACAATCAAGATAAAAGAAAATAAAGAATTCATGCAAAAGTAAAGTGCATATCGAGTAGGGACCGTTTAGTAGCAGATGTCCCATGTCGTTTGAATGGGACCATCTGCCGTTCAAATACCCCCATCCTGATGTGTGCAACATTTCACAATCAGAACCAATGAGTTAAAATAATTGATGATACAGTGATAGCTCATTATTCCGCACTTCAAGCTTGAATAAAGCACAAACATGTACACAGGACTTACTAACCTGAAACAGAACCAAATGGAACGCCTGAAACAGAACCACGTGGATCAAAAAATTCATCAGAAGGCTCCACTTCCTGCTTTACAGGCGATGCAGAAGCAACTTGAGCACTGGTTGCTTGGCCTGGATTAGTGCTTGTAGGGGGAGAAGAAGCTCTAGGAGCAGAAACTGTTGGAGTTTCTCCACCCCTGTAAAGAAATATTAAATGATTGAGCTACTGTTATAATAGAACAAATATAAATAAAATGTGAATTATATATCTTTATAAAGAAAAAACTACCTTTCACTGTGAACAGGACTTCGAGATTCACTTACAACCTCTTCATAACTAGGAGGAGCGCCAATGTTTTGTTCCGAAAATTTCCTACTTAGCCTGCGGATAATGACTAATATTCTTAAGGGGAACTAGCAATATTCTGGAATGCTTTGAACGTGATGAATATTTATGAAACAACATTATCACTGAACTTCAAACATATTATCATTACTTTGTTTTTCTTACCAAAATCTTTAATATTTCTTGAATATATCATATATTAATTTATGTACATATATACCACCAATAAAATAACATATAAAAAAATATGGATGCCAGTGTGGGTAAACATTGTTTTTCTAAAAAAGCCTATAAATTAAATTAGTTAATTCTTTTTCATGTCATGCTATCTCCATCCACCTATTTTAGTGACCAAAAAACATAGAACCCTTCTTAATTGGAATATATAGAAATTTCCTTGATATGAGTAAGTAAAGAAACCTAGAGATCTTAAAAAAAAAAGTAAAGGTACTACCAATCTTAAAAGAAGATCTTTATACTAGAAATCATAATGTTCCTCGTACAACAAAATATTTAGTGTAAAAAATTTGAATTTCTTCATATGTATTATGTGATTTAGAAGAGTGATAAGATTAGGATCATAATTGTATCACTTGATTCCTGTCCAACTTTAATCACATATAGTCATGTCCAATAAATGTCTAACACGCACACAGATTTTTAGATATATATCGAGCACAAATCAACTGAAGATTTACCTTCCATCCTGAGATTGGTCATCAGCTCTAGCGCCACTACCACTGCAGTGAGGACAAATAAAGGACAAAAAATAAGTTTACAATCTAGGTCAAGTATACAATGAAGGCATCAATTGTAGCCTAAATTGTGACAGATATTTTCTTTTAAACAAAATAATTTGGCATGTTACGAAGATAACTTCCAGTTTTCAAGCATTAAGATGGAAAATGTGTTTAGTCCCTGTTCAAAATAATTTTTTTTTAAAGATTTTCTTATCCTTCATCAGGGAACCATCACAAAAATTATATATAAAAAAAATAAAACAAAATTGTTCATAACAACTTTCCCTTCTTAATGTTCAAGTGAAAAACTAAGTGGACATTCTTAAATTAGAGAGTTGAGCATGATAAGCCAAAACAAAATCAATAACGACACCAATAAAATGAAAATGGTTCTTAATCATGCTAGTGATTCAAGATTATCAATAGAAGTAGGCAATTACCGAGATGAATATTGGCCATCATCATCCAATGAGCGCTCTCTCTCTCTATCAGAGCTTCTACTTCTAGAGTCATGGTAATCATCAACACTTCGACTTCTTCCTCGGTAATCATCATCCCTAAAACCTTCTCTGCCGTTGCGTTCATCATATTCTCTGCCATAACGATCTCCGTCACGACTATATGAATCCCCTTGTTTTCCATACCGGTCGTCATCCCTATAGCCCAATTCTCTTTCCCTCCCATAACCAGAACCATTTCTATCCTCATCCCTACCTCCATAGCGGCCTTCATAACGATCATCATCATATTTGTCACCGTATCCTCCTGTACTTGAATAGGAACCGGGCCTATACATTCCGCCTGGTGATGATGTATTACGAAACCTGTTGCGATACAGAAAACAGTCATAAACCTGTTCCGTTATGGTTTCCTGTAAAGGAAGAACCAGGGGTAGTTTTACAATACTACTCCTTCGACTTCTCTCTCTTACGACTAGCTAAAACATTTATAAAAGGAAAAACATAAGTAAATCACTGTTTTGAACTATTATCTGAACTGCACATAAGATGATGAGCATGATAAGCCACAATTAGCTAGTGAGATGTTTCTCACAATAAATATGGAAAATTTTAAGGGTCTATCATAGGAAACATTTGAATTTAACAAAATTGAAATAGAAGGCGCAAGAAAAGGACAAGGTGCCCATTTATGTTTAAAAATACAAAAGAGAATATTACAGGAAAAGCATTACAATTAATTCATAACTCATCAAATGAAGACAAATTAAAATCAATGAAATATTCTTAAACTGCCTTAATAATTTAATGTAGATGCAATAACTCAAAAACAAGAGACAAGTTACAGCCACTACTCAAATTAATACTGTGCAGCAATAAAGAAACTTCAATATGAGACTTAAGAAAATTAACGCCCTCACATATTTCTACTGAAGAAACTTTTCCTGTTCTTAATTGCATGGGCTGCTTTTTAAAAATAAAAAATGGATGTCGAAGCAAGGCAGAAATTATGTTTTATTGTTGGAGTGCTGCTGTATTTTACTGTGCTACTTGTTTGCTGCTATGTAATATTATGATTTTTAGCTCTCTTTTGAAGTTGTAGTTGAGTAGTCTAGCTAGACAAGTGGACATCTTCACCCTTATATTAGATTATATAGTATTGTATTTTTATTTTTATTAATGAAACTATGTTTCTTATAGTATAAATAAACAAATAAATAAAACAAAGCAGCATACCAAACTACTTCAGGCTTTCAGACCATTGTGAACCCCACATAAATGAAGAATAAAAATTATTAAGCCTGATACCATAGGTACAAACAATTGTATGTAATTTATGCATTATATGCTATATAGCAATGTCCGAGAATAACATGGCAGTATTTTTAACAACCCTTTCTGAGAGCATGCTTACTTGTCCCTGTTAGCAGCTGCTTTCTGTCTAACCTCAATTATCCTTTCTTTATCATTGACAAGGGCCACAAGACTCTGAGACTTCTTTCTGACATTACTTCCCTGGTCCCTTCCACTCGAATCAATGTATTGAAAATCGGATAATGTCTGTATCATAGAAAAAATACTAGTTCAGTTAGCTCAATAAATAAAGCAGATTGCTAAGCCATTGGGGCTAGCACAAGTGGTAAGGGTAGCAGATACATTTTCTTTGCAATTCTCCTTTAAAAAAAAAAAAACCAAAGACTTAATATGAATCTTGGAAACAGCATTGAGGCAGAAATTACCGATATTTGATACGCATGCTCCTTGATATCATCGATGACACGCTCTGACCCATGAGCCACCATGTATTCCAAAACAATTAATGCCTGCAGTTAAGAACAAAATATTTTATAAACCAACACATATAGTAAACAAAACATTACCATATTGCTGCATCATAAAAATAAAAATAGGAAATCTCATGACGGTGATAATAGGAGTTACTCATACAGTACATGGAGATGGAGGGGACCGGGGGTGTGAGAGAGAGAGAGAGAGAAAGAGAGCAAGCTAAACAATGTGTATCTGCCAGTTACTACAAAAAAGCACAACAACATGACAAACCTTGTAAACATGCCTCCAATTCTTGCCAGTATCACTTAGCCGCTTCCAAATTACGGACATGATCATTTGGTATTCATGGCTGCACAATTGTTCCAAAATGAATTATTTCGAAGATAGTAAGAGATTCAAAGAACCCACAAAAGGAAACTACGAAGCTTACTAGTTTCTGGTTGCCTGTGCAATATCAGCAAGAAGTGATCCATGAGGACCCCAGGGCTCATTACTAGTAGCATCAAGAACCTTGAAAGGAAATGGGAGAGAGAGTGAGTAATTGAGTAAGAAAGAGAATATAAATCCAAAGGCTATTAGAGTTCTACCTCACGACCACTGAACCTAGGCATTGATGACTATCAACCAACTTACTTTTGCATATTGACATAGCACAACTAACAGAGAAGAAGGTTACCTTCTGTTCTATTCCAGGAACTTTAAGCACTTTCTTATTCACCTCTCTCTTGCTGCAAGAACACAATAAAGAACTACAGTTACGCAGTTGTGGTTGCAAAATATAGGGAAAAAGAAGAAGTTATTTTATCAACAGAGGGACATAAAAACTCGAAATTTGTCAAAAGTACAATTCAATATCAGTTTTTTCGCAATAACAAAAGAAGTTATTTTATCAACAGAGGGACATAAAAACTCGAAATTTGTCAAAAGTACAATTCAATATCAGTTTTTTCGCAATAATCTTAAAGTAACAAGCAACAATCAAATGCTAGGTAGGAAGAACATTATCTAAGCACTAAATTGAGAAAGAAAAAAAACAGTAAGCAATTTAATCTGACGAACACAATTCAATACTTACATGTCCCTAACAGTTTGGTCAAAGACTTTCTTCATCGTAGCTCGTTTTCCGAATTAACAGAAATCAATAACGGCAGCAAATTCCACGATCCAATTCAAATGAATATCGCCTCTAAGGAAACCTTTACCTATAAGAATCATCAATTCAATTAATACAAGACAAGGTTGAAGATCTTTGGACCCAATAACAGAACAGAATGTTCATTGATTAAATCACAAAAAAAAAAATTTGGTTAAAAAAATGCAACACTTCAATTGAATGGAAACCCAAATGTCATCGAATTCAAAATTGGTTGGAAAACTTGAGGAATATGCTACATGTTGTAAATGGAAGAGGCAGCCAAATGTAATGTTTCAACCAATTTACATATAAATATAGAATGAATCTTTTGAATCAAGTATTGACAACCCAGATACCATCTATATCTAATTTGACCCATATCAATTGGGAAATCGAATTTGAATTCAAATGAGCCATTACAAGAAGAAAAATGCAAAGGTAGGCAATCAGCAGAGCTGAATCAAATAAAATAAGAACACTTGGATGGATTAGATCTGAAACAGAGAAAACTGAAGCAAAATGAGAAATACCCAGATCTAAATGAAACGAAACCTACCTACCTGATCCAAATGAAGCGATTATTGGGAACCAGAAAAAAAATTGTGAAAAAAGAATAAGAATTGGATCTGTTACAGACAAAGGGAGGGGAAGGAGGAGGAGCAGATAGAGAGAAGTGCTCCTGAATTCCCTAAGCTGTTATTTTGGTCATTGTCTTCTTCTGTGAACAAAATAAGAATAGCAAAGAGAGACAGACAGACAGAGAGAAGAGGTCCTTGGCTTTTGGATTTTGGGTTTTTTTTGGTTTATTGGGTTAATTTGTTTTTTTTTAATTTTATTTTTCTCTAATCTCTATCCATTTTGACTATAAAATTTCGTTTTGAAAAAATGAAATTAATAATTTATTTAAATGGCAAAATCACGAGAAAGACAGCGCACCTTACACGCAGCGATTTAAGGAAAACAACCCTCTCTTTCTTATGATCTTATTCTTTTATTTTTTATTTTTCTTAATTGTAATTAACCATTTTTTAATAATTCTTAATTATGATTAAACCTTTTTTGTGTGAAGATGTTATACTTTTCTTCCATTTAGAGTTGTAATAACAGTGAAGGAGGGGTCCCCCCTTTCTCACCAAAAAACAATAGTGAAAGAGTGTTTGAATAGCTGGACTGCTAAAATGTCTCTATCTTGTTGTCCTTAGACAATTCAACCAATTTTATGTTGAAATGTTATTGACAATTTTTCACTATTTTATGTTGAAATGTCACCGATATAGCTCAAAACTAGAATATGATACATCACTAGTCTATTATTTAAGGAGTATACCGATGATCTCAGGTTCGAATTCTCATGTCACTTCGATAGTGTACATGTGTGTGTGAAAAACCTCTCAGGTTCGAATTCTATGTTACTTATGATTTTGAACTTTTTCAATTTTTTATTATAAAATAATCAAAATTTTCGCATAAACACTTATCGTCCACGGGTGCATTTTTGCTCACCACTTTAACTATAGGTGTACCCTCACCACCATCCTCAATGCTTGACACGTGTCCATAGACATAACCATAGTTAACTTTTGCTTTGTATTTATGGAATCATGATTACACGCCTATGGACACGTGTCAAACATTGAGGATGGTGGTGAAGGTACACCTATGGTTAAAGTGGTGAACAAAAATGCTCCCATCGTCCACTTGTTAACAATTATTGGAGTTTCATGATAAATAAAAAGACATTATGTTTTAAGTTAAGTCGATGTCCGTTCGGATGGACACATTTATGGAGAAAAATTGTGTTGGTAATCAAACAAAATCACACCAGTTGTCGGTTTGGTTTCTTGGATATTTCGGCGGACCGGTTATTATGCCCGCCCTACGTTATTTTTCTTTAATGTTTTTTGTTTTGTTTTTTTCCTTTTTGGTCAATTACTGCTCAAAACTTGATTTGATAAGCAACCGGCATAAAAGCCTCTTTCTAGTATATTCTACAATGTTTACTTGAAATGAAAAGTGGCCAAAAAGAGAAACCATTACACAGCCAGCACCCATTCTTCTTTGCTTCAACTATTCAGCATCTTTACATGCCTAAATAACATCGACCCGAAAATATAAACATATTCTCATTCTCTTTAATATCGCTTGTATAAATAAATAAATAAATAAATAAAAAGAAATGATTAAGAATTGATGATGAGAGAGAGAGAGAGAGCTGTCACAGCTCATAATTAATGAAATTATTCCGGGTGAAATTACAGCTCATATTTTATGTATGCCAGTGCTATTTTGTGATGTCCCCCATTTTCCAAAATAGAATCCCTTGCGATTGCGAAGCATCGTATCATCAACACACAAATCTTATTATATTGCTAACGCGGTTTGCTTGCACATATTGAATGGAAAACAGGTGAAACAAAGTGTTTCTAGGAACATTCTTAAACTTTCGTATAGAATATATCTCCACAATTTTTTAATGGAAGACATTAAAACTTAAATATTTCTTATTTTAATGAAAATTAAGAAAGGATTTTAGTCATAAAACTACAATTTTCCCTAAAATCATCATTTTTCTTTACAAATTAAAATTTGTTGAAAACTCCAAAAAATAAAAGCCAATGGCGGACATAGTTGAAAGATACCAAAGGCATTGCAAAGTGGTTTGTAGCTCAAGTGGTTAGGGCGCTTCCAGCGGTGCCCCCAGCCCGCGCAACAGGGGGCCGAAGCTCCAATTTGTAGTTTCAGCGGGCTTCTACGGCCCTGGCAAATCATGGGTCCCACCAAACTAGGCCAACCCAAAGGCAAGAATAGCTTGGGCTGTTGCCGGGGTTTGCTTACGTCAGCAACTAAAAAAAATCTAAAAAAGTACTAAAAATTTCAGATTTTTTTTAAACTTAGTCATATTCTTCACTTCTCATACCAAAACTCTATACAAATTCATCTCCTCATATCTCATGTGAATAGTGGTTGTCATGACAATGGGTGTAAACACCACAACCTTTTGCAATAGCTGCCACTCTGCCACTATTCACATGAATAGTAACAACTCTTGCCTTTTACCATGACAAATGGGTGGAAGTGCTCTTTAGAGAGATCTTGTGTTCGAATCCCCTTTACCCAGTATCAATTGTATATATAAAATAATTCCAAAGCACACTTGCCGCTTTTTGCCGAGGTGCGCACAAGATGTCTCTATAACAGGAGGCAAATGTACTTTTAGAAAAAGTTGGGGAGGGAAAAGAGTGATGTTTTATATTCTATTTTTGTTCTTCAAATTTTTCTCAAGGTAAAAGCAAATTATGAAATTTACATAGAAAAAGAAAAAGAAAAAGAGATGCTACTAAATAAATAAAGGGGGTCTAAAAAGCAACACAACTAAGAAATGTATTTTATATAGTGAAAATCTGTAATGGTGGTAAGCATAATCATATAGCACAAGTGATCAAAGGCACATGTGCTTTTTTAAACTTGTGACTTGTCAATCAAAGTAGGCCAAGAGATGCTTTTTTTTTTCTATTGGAGATGGCTTCACTCGGCCAACGCACGAAACAAAAAGCTTGAATTCAGCCATCCGTTTAAGACCATTTTGCAAATCCCAGCCCTCCTTTTTTAAACATACACGTACACTTTCAATCTTTCAGGCCATTTGTCTCGATATGCAGCCTCATTCCTTGGCCCTGTGAACTTTTGACTCGAGGTAAAAGGTCCCGTTCTTGGCATTATTTTCGAATGAAGTGTTGTATATCTGCACTGGTTATACAAACGATAGTTTAAATTACTCTAAATTAATATACTTTGTGAAGAGGAGGGCTCGGACTTGGATTTAAGAAAGATTTTTCTGAACCCGTTCAAAATACATACATGATGAGACCATGATAAATTTCCTCCCAAGTGGTTCTCTCTGAGACATTAAGAATCTGCCTAGCTTCCTTAGTACTTCTATGAACTGAATTCTGTAATGTTTCTTGAGCCACACCCGATTTTGAGGCATGTACAAAATAATGCAGATTTATGTAATAGCCCGTGTAGGCATCTAAAGTTGGTATGATTTGTAGCAGGGGCAAGGAAAAGAAAACCAATAAGATTTAAACTCCGCTAAATAGATACTCCTGAGATTATGTTCAAGTACTTAAATATGAGCGTAAGGAAGGAAAGAGCAGAAAAGTGTGACATAAAACATATTAGCAATATAGAACCAATAGCACCCAAATAGAATATTTGATTCTTTTGGGGGCATCGATTTATGAGTATTAATCACTATTATCTGTAATTTGTACAAGAACAATTGTTGGCTTTAGAAGCATTGTTTGAGTTGAAATTTGTCCCACGTTGGAAGTTTAGAGTTCTTTTAAAGTCATTTTAGTAGTTTAGTTTGATTTGGGTCATCCAAGTGGCCCAATAAGTGGCTATGGGTTTAATTTTCAATCACTAGCATTTCTTTGGAAGACAGTCCTAAAACCATTTTCATTTAAGTGTTCTACTTGTTTTCATGAATGTTTTGTAAGTTAAAATGTTCTTAAAAATAAATAACAATGGACTAAACTTAAATTAACTAAAAACAAGTTAATAAAAAAAAACAAAATCAAAGTAAAACCCTTTTTAAACAATTACTAAAGCTAGGGTCCCAAATTTTTAGGACTAGGGATCGGAAGAAAAAACCATTTAGGACCATCCATGTCACTATTTAGGGTCCTAAAATTTGGGTTTGGGACACTATGCCTTGAGATGGTCTTAGATGACTATCTGTATGCTTTAGTAATAGGAGAAAATAGTTATTCTAATCAAATTTTGAAAGTTGAAAAGACATGGTTATATCACGATCGAATTTGTTGAATGCCGATGCATCTAATACCAAAATATCGATGACATATAATATAGTAATGTATATTGGAATGATTCTAATTTCAACTTTTCGTGTGTTTACTAATATATGAGTATTAGAATAATTTTGATTTTCAGATTTCTTCTGTTAGACGATAAATTCCGTAATTAAATACCCTCAAAATCAGAATTGGAATTAACTAGAGAGAGTTATTTATCTGATTCCCCTTTTCTATTCTTGATAAGTAAGTAATCCCGAAAGTGAAAAGGAGATGGATAAAACCTTTTCTGTTCACCACTCTTTATCTAGTAACGATTTCACCTAAATTAACTAGAGAGAGTTATTTATCTGATTCCCCTTTTCTATTCTTGATAAGTAAATATGTCATGAAATTCATATTTTCGGGCACCAGTAAGTAAGTAATCCCGAAAGTGAAAAGGAGATGGATAAAACCTTTTCTGTTCACCACTCTTTATCTAGTAACGATTTCACCTCCGACGGGTATTAATTAGTAAATACTAGACTAACCCGCATGGCCAGTCTCGAAACTTCAGGTGAATCTTCGTGCGCCGCTGCCCCCGACCACGTTCTCAGGTAAACTCGTCGACTCGTTCTCAGTTTTCAGTTCTGTAGTCTCGAAACTTCAGGTGAATCTTCGTGCGCCGCTGCCCCCGACCACGTTCTCAGGTAAACTCGTCGACTCGTTCTCAGTTTTCAGTTCTGTTTGGGTTTTATTTCATGACTTTTGTTCGGGAATTTCATGTGATGACTATATTCTGTGCTTCTGTGGATTTTCTGGGTTATATTTGTAATATGATTGAATTCCAATTGCATTGCTCTGTTTGTGTATCCACTGAATCTGTTTTCTGAACCGCATAGGCTTCAAATTGTATGTTCATTGAATCTGTTTATATATTTTCTAAGTGGCGCAATCTGTTTGTATATCCATGGAATGCTGAGTTAGAGTCTCTCTATCAGTGTAAGAAACAAACACAATGCTGAAGTTCCTGTCAAGGGTGAGGATTGAATTCAATGCCTTGGACCCACGTACGGCCTCGTGTCTGGAGTTCTTGGCACAGTGCAATGCCCGCAAGGCCAAGGAGTCCAACCCCTCCTGCGCTGTCCAAGTCAAGCGCCGAACCGATGATGAGCCGCCCAAGATCACCGTCACCTTCGTCAATGGAGTTGAGGAGGTGTTCGACGCCACCGCCACTCCCGCCCAGGACATCAGGAACATGATTCTTGAAAAGGGTCAGAGCCTCGAGACTGAGCAGATGTTCCGAGACGCTGGTGAGCCTTGGCCTGTTGTTATCCCCGCCGAGGAGCTCCACCAACCGGCCCCTGGTACCAAGGTGCGTAAAGGTTTTACATTTCTCTGATCGTTTTTTGCTTTTGCTGGTTTCTTTTGGGTGAACTGTCAGTGTGGCACTCCGTCGAACATCTAAACATGCAATGAATGAAAAGGTGGTTGGTTCAGTACATACTAGCACTGTTTCTTGTTGACTTGATAGTAACTACATGCTTTGAATCATTGGACTGTTGAAACTTTTTATTATTGGTGTAATTACCATTGTTGCTATTGCTGTGCTTGCTATGTGCACAATTATCCCTTTGCTATCATTTTTTATTCCTCCCAAATCCCAATTCACTCTTTTTTCTTTCTCCTTTTTGAGGTAAAGTTTATTATACAGATAAAACTGTCACAATTTTCATATTTTGCAATTGGTTTTATAAGCGTCTTATGCACCAAATACCATTACGATTACTGAATATTTTAGCCTGCAAATATTTTTAAGATGAAGCAAGAAGTTGGGAAATGGGGATATTGGGATTTGTTAACTAAAAAGAATCATATCGAATTTTAGTAGTTGCCTCACCTGTTCATATCAAAAGCCATATCGAATCATATCAGAATCCTCTTGCTTGTTATGTTTCTTGTGTTTTGTATGTGTCTGTGTGCTTCTGTGGCTATTGAAAGACGATTCTGTAGCCTTTTGCATTGCTTTTAGATAGGGGGATTGATTGAATACCACTATCTTATTACTAAATGCTCTTTCTGCTTAAGCCCTAGAAGGATTTTTTTGTTATCTATTGTTTCTCTCACGGTGCCATGCGTTGTTCTTTCAGCCGAGGAAAGCAGAAGAGAAAAAGCAGTAACCTGTTCTCATTTGATCAAACAGATTACTGGGGAGCGCTTGTATAGTCAAGTCTGCTAGATTTCAGTTCGGCGTTTCATTGGGAAAAGAGAATGCTGTATTGGAGTTGCAAAATTTAGACAATTCCGTCTTGTTGCAGGTTTGCTTCATTGTAGAAGCATTTGATATATTTAGTTGATGTTGAATCCTCGGAGTAGGAATTGTGGATGCTAGGAGCCATGTTTTCTTCTTCGTTTTTTTGACACTTTTGTTGGAGCTTACAGCCATTATAACATTGTTCTCGCCTGCATGTGAGAGAGCAAGTAAAATTGGGGCAAGTAATTTGAATAGATGGACGGCTAAGTGTCTCTATATTATTTTTGTAATCATACTCGATAATTGATAAAGCTAGTCTCAAGTCCTCATTTTTCTCCTTTATTTGTTTCAATTTTTATCAAATATATGTTTAGTCACAACAAACGTAGTTGTTAGTTTAACATGAGATTTTTATTTTTAATCTTGAAATTCATTTGGAATGGAAGTTTTTTAACATGAGGAATTTGAATTTTAGTTTTTAGTGTAAGTTGCTTCATTGAACTTCAAAGATATAGTAAATTTCAAAATTTCCCGTTATATTTTGACCCTTTTTTGGAACTTTGGGTACTAAACTTAAAAAACCGTAGCATGACATCCCAGCCCCCAATTTTGACCCTTTTTGGATTAGTAGTGACTCCCCCATTCTTGAAAACACAGAAACAACATTTTGACGTTTTCAAACTCAAGGCACAATTATGAATCAATTTTATGAAATTGGATAGTGAATCCCCCATTCTTGAAAACACAGAAACAACATTTTGACGTTTTCAAACTCAAGGCACAATTATGAATCAATTTTATGAAATTGATTTTCTGTGTTTTTCAAAATAACTCACCGAAAGAATATTTTCATTGTTTCTGATTTTAGAAAACGGGGAAATGACGACTGAAAATGGTACCTAACGGCCCCATAATTTTTCATATTCCGTTTTTGTTTCTCAATTTTATCGCAACAGTAAAGCGAACGGTAAATTTACAAAGACAAAAAATGAGAGGGTACTAAATAAATAAAGGGATCTAAATAGCAACACAAGTAATGGTGCTAAAGCATAATCATAGAGCACAACTGATCAAACTTGTGACTTGTCAATCAAAGTAGGCCAACAGATGCTTGTCTATTGTACAAAAAAGGAACAAAACACACAGTTGGATTGGGAGAGAGTATAATTTCTGTCCATTTAGACAGCTTAGCTTGGCCACAGCACGAAACAAAAAAGCTTGATGGCCTCGGCCAGCCCTCCGTCTAAGACCACTTTGCAAATCCCAACCCAACTACTATTATTATTATTGATCAAACATGAGATGTGAACACAACAACTTCAACAAACTCTGGCATTTCAAGGGGGGTGAGATAAACGAACATGTGTATACAGTGTCAATCTTTCGGGCCATTAGGCCTGAACACTAATTATACAATAAATGAAAAGGGGCAAAAATTGGAGGAATTACAACCATACTCTCAACTAGGGGTACCCGTACCCTGACCTTTGTCTCGATATGCAGCCTCTAAGCATTCCTTGGCCCTGTGAACTTTTGACTGAAGGTAAAAGGTCCCGTTCTTGGCATTATTTTCGAATAAAGTGTCGTATCTCTGCACAGGTTTAAGAAAGAATTTTTAGAACCCGTTCAAAATGCATATATGAGACGGTAAACAAGATATAAATGTGGAAAGTATTTACCTTCATAACTTCCTCCCAAGTGGTTGTCTCTGAGACATTAAGAATCTGCCTAGCTTCTTGCTCTGTCATGACCTTGCTGCTTCTACGAACAGCATTCTGTAATGTTTCTTGAGCCACACCCGATTTTGAGGCATCTACAAGATACCACAGATAATTAAATAAGGGCCAGTACATCTAAAGTTGGTATGAAATTTAGCAGGGGCAAGGAAAAGAAAAACAAATTAGATCTAAGCTCTGCCAAATAAATAGTCTCCTGAGATTATGTTCGAGTACTTAAATATGTGCATACATCTATACTAGGTCACGACAGCAAAGGGCAGAAGGGGACCAATAGTACCTAAATGCACCGTTTGAATATATATATATATATTTTTTTTTTCCAACATTGACCTGTAATCTGTACAGGAACAATTTCCTTGGCTATGTGGTTATTTGAGCTGCACCTTATTTCTCCTTAAGGATGGAGGTCAAATCTTAAACAATGAATTTTCTGAAGTTCCAGCAAATCCTTGCAAAACAGTTTGGCCTCTATTTCTCCCCAACATCACAGGCAACTTTGTGACCAACAGATAGTGAACTTATTAAAGCATATCTGAATCAGAGTTTGTAATCAGAAATACAAAATCTCCATTTGAATCCATTATTATAGGCCACCACATATTTTTTCTCACAGCATTAACAACCCATTTCACCTTCCTCCTCTATCATCATGTCATGCTCAACTAAAACAAAGAATCGGAAAGAGATCATAATAATATAAACAAATGCAAAAAATAGCTTTCGCATTGTCAAAACTAGATAAAATAGGCCAGCCCAATTCAAGAAAGTTTAGACCATTTGGCAATTTTAATTTCCTGATAGAACAGAAACCTCTTGATTTACCTGTGGGATAGGACTACCAGACGAATATATACTAAATTTTTTCAAAATTCAATAGATAACTGAAACTAGTACTATTTTAATTTGTTCTATTTTGGGACCATTCTGTTAGATGAGCTAGAACCTTAAACAAACATAACTACATGAGCCACAACAGTCAACAGTAACTTACCGAATCAGTATAAAAGCATGATTACCAAATCAGCTACATAATGTTGCAAAAAAGAAAAAACTATGGGTTAATGACCGAAATGGTCCCCCAACTATTGCTCCAGTATCATTTTGGTCCACCAACTAAAATTTTCATTTGAACCGTCCTTAAACTCTTTATTTTGTATCAAATTGGTCATACCGTTAAAGTCTGTCAATTTTGCAGTTAAATTGAAGGGTAAAACTGTCCATATGAATTAAAATATTAATAAATAATTAAAAATTAAAGGAAACTACTATAAAACTTAGAAAATTTAAAAAATTGAATCTCACCAGCCACCTACTGTAGTCCACTCACCAGCCACAGCCCCCACTCCATAACAACTTACATCATCTGATACCAGATCCAAACCCATATGGCCAAACTACCCACACCTTTGAATTAACACACATCTCCCAAATATCCAATCCACATACCCATCAATCTCTCCGTCTCTCTCTTTGAGATTTGGGTTTGTTTTTCAATTTTTTGATTGATTTTGATTAGTTATCACAGTGGGGGTTTGGATGGGGAGATAAATCTTGGGTGGATTTGGGGTGATGGGGGTGGCTTCGATGGTGGTTGGAAGGATGTTGCGGTTGAACTAGGGGTGGGGGCTGCGGTGAAACTGATGTTGGGTGTGTAGAGGAAGTTGGGTGGCTGAAGAATGGTTGGGAATGATTTGGTTTGGTGGTGGGTTGGTTTTTGATGTGATTCTTTTGATTGATTACTTGGTTTGGTTTTCTGATTTTATTTCTTGGATGTTGATTTTCTTAGTTTGATTTGATCTATTGGGCGAAGAACCAGAAGAAGGCAGGGAGTTTGGTGGTTTTGGGGTGATGAGATGAGGGATTATATGGACAGTTTTACCCCTCAATTTAACAACAAAATTGACAGACTTTGACGGTAGGACCAATTTGATACAAAATAAAGAGTTTAAGGATGGTTCAAATGAAAATTTTAGTTAGTGGACCAAAATGATACTGGTGCAATAATTGGGGGATCATTTCGGTCATTAACCCTACAAAGTAAAAGAGATTATGATGCACAAGGAAATTAGAATCTAGGATGTCTAATTCACCTCATGCTATTTGAGTTAAGAGGATTCTCGTGCAAACGGTCATTAACCCAAAAAACTATGCTAGAATTACAAGCCACACATTGAGTTACCATGACCAAAGAAAACTTACTTTGAAGCGCCTGACGATATGCTTGAACTAGAGCCCTTGCCACTATACTAGAACCCATCACAATTAAGTTAGCAAGAATCTTTGCAGCCTGCACAAATGCATGAGCAAAGGACATAAAGAAGACAATCTAATGAACATGAAGTCAAGAGAAATTAATGTCATTTTAAAATCAATGCTTCCAGCATTGACTCTCTCTCTCTCTCTCTCTCTCTCTCTCACACACACACACACACACACACACACACATGTTCATGCAAGCATGCACGCACTAAACTTGATGAACACAATGAAATGAAATCAATTTGTGATAGTGAACTCTCTGACCTTGTTCCATCTATTCCTATCATCATGTCACTAAACACTCAACAAAAATGCTTCTCGGAGGAAAAAGGAAGTTCAAAATCAACCAGTGACATTTTCACCTTAACCATGCTCATCTATGAAACTATTTATTCTAGACAGTGCATCAAGTAAACAACAAAAATGGTCAATGCTACCAAAAAATAATAATTTTGTTTCTTTAATGAGCATCACAGATTTTACTAATCTTCTGTATATCTATAAAACATGCCATAGCGAACAAGCTTTCCACTGGAAAGCAAACCAGGTGTGTAACCAAAACAGCACACAGTGACCAAATAAACCTGAGGTGCAATCCCAAAATGCCAAGCCAAAATAAAAGAGAGTCTAAGAGGCAGGTG
>NW_018922538.1:2259-14116 GCF_002207925.1 Prunus avium
CTCAAAATTAACCAAATGACTCCTCCCACCATATTATGATGTTGCCCAAGTTTTGGGATCGAACCGAAATCAATAGGTTTAAGAAATTGGATAATTTATGTTCAAAGGAAGTTCGTTCCTAATCAGAGTGGTTGGTGTATTCCATAGTTCTAGATATCGTATTTCACTCAAAACTAACCAAATGAGTCCTCCCACCTTATTATGATGTTGCCCAAGTCTTGGGCTCGATCCGAAATCAATAGGTGTAAGAAATTGGACAATTCATGTTCAAAGGGAGTTCGTTCCTAATTGGGTGGGTTGGTGTATTGGGTAGTTCTAGAGATCCGATTTCACTCAAACTTAACCAAATGACTCCTCCCACCATATTATGCTGTTGCCCAAGTTTTGGGCTCGATCCGAAATCAACAGGTTTAAGACATTGGACAATTTATGTTCAAAGGCAGTTCGTTCCTAATCGTAGTGGTTGGTGTATTCAATAGTTCTAGAGATCGGATTTCACGCAAAACTAACCAAATGACTCGTCCCCCCATATTAAGATGTTGCCCAAGTTTTGGGCTCGATCCAAAATCAATAGGTGTAAGAAATTGGACAGTTCAAGTTCAAAGGCAGTTCGTTACAAATTGAAGTGGTTGGTGTATTCCATAGTTCTAGTGATCGGATTTCACTCCAAATTAACCAAATGACTCCTCCCACCATATTATGATGTTGCCCAAGTTTTGGGCTCTATCCGAAATCAATAGGTGTAAGAAATTGGACAATTCAAGTTCAAAGGCATTACGTTCCTAACTGAAGTGGTTGGTATATTCCATAGTTCTAGGGATCGGATTTCACTCAAAATTAACCAAATGACTCCTCCCACCACATTATGATGTTGCCCAAGTTTGTGGGTCGATCCGAAATCAATATGTGTAAGAAATTGGACAATTTATGTTCAAAGGCAGTTCGTTCCTAATGGGAGTGGTTGGTGTATTCCATAGTTCTAGAGATCGGATTTCACTCAAAACTAACAAAATGACTCCTCCCACCATATTATGTTGTTGCCCAAGTTTTGGGCTCGATCAGAAATCAATAGGTTTAAGAAATTGGACAATTTATGTTCAAAGGCAGTTCATTCCTAGTCGGAGTGGTTGGTGTATTCCATAGTTTTAGAGATCGGATTTCCCTCAAAACTAACCGAATGACTCCTTCCACCATATTATGATGTTGCCCAAGTTTTGGGCTCGATCCGAAATCAATTGGTGTAAGAAGTTGGACAATTCAAGTTCAAAGGCAGTTCGTTCCTAATTGGAACGGTTGGTGTTTTGGGTAGTTCTAGAGATTGGATTTCACTCAAACTTCCAAATGACTCCTCCCAGCATATTATGATGTTGCCCAAGTTTTGGGCTCGATCCGAAATCAATAGGTGTAAGAAATTGGACAATTCAATTTCAAAGGCAGTTCGTTCCTAATTGGAGTGGTTGGTGTACTGGGTAGTTCTAGAGATCGGATTTCACTCAAACGTAACCAAATGACTCCTCCCACAATATTATGATGTTGCCCAAGTTTTAGGCTCGATCCGAAATCAATAGGTGTAAGTCATTGGACAATTCAAGTTCAAAGGCAGTTCGTTCCTAATTGGAGTGGTTGGTGTTTTGGGTAGTTCTAGAGATCGGATTTTACTCAAAGTTAACCAAATGACTCATCCCAATATATTATGATGTTGCCCAAGTTTTGGGCTTGATCCGAAATCAATAGGGTTAAGAAATTGGACAATTCAAGTTCAAAGGCAGTTCGTTCCTAGTTGGGGTGGTTGGTGTATTGGGTAGTTCTAGAGATCGTATTTCACTCAAAATTACCACATGAATCCTCCCACCATATTATGATGTTGCCCAAGTTTTGGGGTCGATCCGAAATCAATAGGTGTAAGAAATTGGACAATTCAAGTTCAAAGGCAGTTCGTTCCTAATTGGAACGGTTGGTGTTTTGGGTAGTTCTAGAGATCGGATTTCACTCAAACTTAACCAAATGACACCTCCCACCATATTACGACGTTGCCCTAGTTTTGGGGTCGATCCAAAATCAATAGGTGTAAGAAATTGGACAATTCAAGATCAAAGGCAGTTCGTTCCTAATTGGAGTGGTTGTTGTTTTGGGTATTTCTACATATTGGATTTCACTCAAACTTAACCAAATGACTACTCCCACTATATTATGATGTTGCCCAAGTTTTGGGCTTTATCCGAAATCAATAGGTGTAAAGATTGCACAATTCAAGTTCTAAGGAAATTCGTTCCTAATTGGGATGGTTGGTTATCGGGTAGTTCTGGAGATCGGATTTCACTCAAACGTAACCAAATGACTCCTCCCACCATATTATGATGTTGCCCAAGTTTTGGGCTCTATCCGAAATCAATAGGTGTAAGAAATTGGACAATTCAAGTTCAAAGGCAGTTGTTCGTTCCTAATTGGGTGGGTTGGTGTATTGGGTAGTTCTGGAGATCTGATTTCACTCGAACTTAACCAAATGACTCCTCCCACCATATTATGATGTTGCCCAAGTTTTGGGCTCGCTCCGAAATCAATAGGTGTAAGAAATTGGAGAATTTATGTTCAAAGGCAGTTCGTTCCTAATCGGGGTGGTTGGTGTATTCCATAGTTCTAGAGATCGGATTTCACTCAAAACTAACAAAATGACTCCTCCCACCACATTATGATGTTTCCCCAGCGTTGGGCTCGATCCGATATCAATAGGTGTAAGAAATTGGACAATTCAAGTTCAAAGGCAGTTCGTTCCTAACTGGAGTGGTTGGTGTATTGGGTTGTTCTAGAGATCGGATTTCATTCAAAATTAACCAAATGACTCCTCCCACCATATTATGATGTTGCCCAAGTTTTGGGCTCGATCCGAAATCAGTAGGTGTAAGAAATTGGACAATTTATGTTCAATGGCAGTTCGTTCCCAATCGGAGGGGTTGGTGTATTCCATAGTTCTAGAGATCGGATTTCACTCAAAACTAACAAAATGACTCCTCCCACCACATTATGAGGTTTCCCCAGCGTTGGGCTCGATCTGAAATCAATAGGTGTAAGAAATTGGACAATTCAAGTTCAAGGGCAGTTCGTTCCTAATTGGAGTGGTTGGTGTTTTGGGTAGTTCTAGCGATTGGATTTCACTCAAACTTAACCAAATGACTCCTCCCACCATATTATGATGTTGCCCATGTTTTGGGCTCGATCCGAAATCAATAGGTGTAAGAAATTGGGACAATTTATGTTCAAAGGCAGTTCATTCCTAATCGGAGTGGTTGGTGTATTCCATAGTTCTAGAGATCGGATTTCACTCAAAACTAATAAAATGACTCCTCCCACCACAGTATGATGTTTCCCCAGCATTGGGATCGATCTGAAATCAATAGGTGTAAGAAATTGGACAACTCAAGTTCAAAGGCAGTTCGTTCCTAATTGGAGTGGTTGGTGTTTTGGGTAGTTCTAGCGATTGGATTTCACTCAAACTTAACCAAATGACTCCTCCCACCATATTATGATGTTGCCCATGTTTTGGGCTCGATCCGAAATCAATAGGTGTAAGAAATTGGGACAATTTATGTTCAAAGGCAGTTCATTCCTAATCGGAGTGGTTGGTGTATTCCATAGTTCTAGAGATCGGATTTCACTCAAAACTAATAAAATGACTCCTCCCACCACAGTATGATGTTTCCCCAGCATTGGGATCGATCTGAAATCAATAGGTGTAAGAAATTGGACAACTCAAGTTCAAAGGCAGTTCGTTCCTAATTGGAGTGGTTGGTGTTTTGGGTAGTTCTAGCGATTGGATTTCACTCAAACTTAACCAAATGACTCCTCCCACCATATTATGATGTTGCCCATGTTTTGGGCTCGATCCGAAATCAATAGGTGTAAGAAATTGGGACAATTTATGTTCAAAGGCAGTTCATTCCTAATCGGAGTGGTTGGTGTATTCCATAGTTCTAGAGATCGGATTTCACTCAAAACTAATAAAATGACTCCTCCCACCACAGTATGATGTTTCCCCAGCATTGGGATCGATCTGAAATCAATAGGTGTAAGAAATTGGACAACTCAAGTTCAAAGGCAGTTCGTTCCTAATTGGAGTGGTTGGTGTTTTGGGTAGTTCTAGCGATTGGATTTCACTCAAACTTAACCAAATGACTCCTCCCACCATATTATGATGTTGCCCATGTTTTGGGCTCGATCCGAAATCAATAGGTGTAAGAAATTGGGACAATTTATGTTCAAAGGCAGTTCATTCCTAATCGGAGTGGTTGGTGTATTCCATAGTTCTAGAGATCGGATTTCACTCAAAACTAATAAAATGACTCCTCCCACCACAGTATGATGTTTCCCCAGCATTGGGATCGATCTGAAATCAATAGGTGTAAGAAATTGGACAACTCAAGTTCAAAGGCAGTTCGTTCCTAATTGGAGTGGTTGGTGTTTTGGGTAGTTCTAGCGATTGGATTTCACTCAAACTTAACCAAATGACTCCTCCCACCATATTATGATGTTGCCCATGTTTTGGGCTCGATCCGAAATCAATAGGTGTAAGAAATTGGGACAATTTATGTTCAAAGGCAGTTCATTCCTAATCGGAGTGGTTGGTGTATTCCATAGTTCTAGAGATCGGATTTCACTCAAAACTAATAAAATGACTCCTCCCACCACAGTATGATGTTTCCCCAGCATTGGGATCGATCTGAAATCAATAGGTGTAAGAAATTGGACAACTCAAGTTCAAAGGCAGTTCGTTCCTAATTGGAGTGGTTGGTGTTTTGGGTAGTTCTAGCGATTGGATTTCACTCAAACTTAACCAAATGACTCCTCCCACCATATTATGATGTTGCCCATGTTTTGGGCTCGATCCGAAATCAATAGGTGTAAGAAATTGGACAATTTATGTTCAAAGGCAGTTCGTTTCTAATTGGAGTGGTTGGTGTTTTGGGTAGTTCTAGCGATCGGATTTCACCCAAACTTATCCAAAGGACTCCTCCCACCATATTACGACGTTGCCCTAGTTTTGGGGTCGATCCAAAATCAATAGGTGTAAGAAATTGGACAATTCAAGTTCAAAGGCAGTTAGTTCCTAATTGGAGTGGTTGGTGGTTTGGGTAGTTCTAGAGATCGGATTCCACTCAAACTTAACCAAATGACTCCTCCCACCATATTATGATGTTGCCCAGGTTTTGGGCTCGATCCGAAATCAATAGGTGTAAGAAATTGGACAATTCAAGTTCAAAGGCAGTTCGTTCCAAATTCTCGAGGTTGGTGTTTTGGGTAGTTCTAGAGATCGGATTTCACTCAAACTTAACCAAATGACACCTCCCACCATATTATGACGTTGCCCTAGTTTTGGGCTCGATCCGAATTCAATAGGTGTAAGAAATTGGACAATTCAAGTTCAAAGTAAGTTCGTTCCTAATTGGAGTGGTTGGTGTTTTGGGTAGTTCTAGAGATCGGATTTCACTCAAACTTAACCAAATGACTCCTCCCACCATATTATGATGTTGCCCCAGTTTTGGGCTTGATCCGAAATCAACAGGTGTAAAAAATTGGACAATACAAGTTCAAAGGCAGTTCATTCCTAATTGGAGTGGTTGGTGTTTTGTGTAGTTCTAGAGATCGGATTTTACTCAAACTTAACCAAATGACTCCTCGCACCATCTTATGATGTTGCCCAAGTTTTGGGCTCGATCCGAAATCAATAGGTGTAAGAAATTGGACAATTCAAGTTCAAAGGCAGTTCGTTCCTAACTGGTGTGGTTGGTGTTTTGGGTAGTTCTAGAGATCGGATTTCACTCAAACTTAACCAAATGACTCCTCGCACCATCTTATGATGTTGCCCAAGTTTTGGGCTCGATCCGAAATCAATAGGTGTAAGATATGGGACAATTTAGGTTCAAAGGCAGTTCATCCCTAATTGGAGTGGTTGGTGTATTCCATAGTTCTAGGGATCGGATTTCACTCAATACTAACCAAATGAATCCTCCCACCATATTATGTTACTAACCAAATGAATCCTCCCACGATATTATGATGTTGCCCAAGTTTTGGGCTCGATCCGAAATCAATAGGTGTAAGAAATTGGACAATTTATGTTCAAAGGCAGTTCGTTCCTAACTGGTGTGGTTGGTGTTTTGGGTAGTTCTAGAGATCGGATTCCACTCAAACTTAACCAAATGACTCCTCCCACCATATTATGTTTTTGCCCATGTTTTGGGCTCGATCCGAAATCAATAGGTGTAAGAAATTGGACAATTCAAGTTCAAAGGCAGTTCGTTCCTAACTGGTGTGGTTGGTGTTTTGGGTAGTTCTAGAGATCGGATTCCACTCAAACTTAACCAAATGACTCCTCCCACCATATTATGTTTTTGCCCATGTTTTGGGCTCGATCCGAAATCAATAGGTGTAAGAAATTGGACAATTCAAGTTCAAAGGCAGTTCGTTCCTAACTGGTGTGGTTGGTGTTTTGGGTAGTTCTAGAGATCGGATTCCACTCAAACTTAACCAAATGACTCCTCCCACCATATTATGTTTTTGCCCATGTTTTGGGCTCGATCCGAAATCAATAGGTGTAAGAAATTGGACAATTCAAGTTCAAAGGCAGTTCGTTCCTAACTGGTGTGGTTGGTGTTTTGGGTAGTTCTAGAGATCGGATTCCACTCAAACTTAACCAAATGACTCCTCCCACCATATTATGTTTTTGCCCATGTTTTGGGCTCGATCCGAAATCAATAGGTGTAAGAAATTGGACAATTCAAGTTCAAAGGCAGTTCGTTCCTAACTGGTGTGGTTGGTGTTTTGGGTAGTTCTAGAGATCGGATTTCACTCAAACTTAACCAAATGACTCCTCCCACCGTATTATGACGTTGCCCCAGTTTTGGGCTCGTTCCGTAATCAATAGTTGTAAGAAATTGGACAATTCTAGTTCAAAGTCAGTTCGTTCCTAATTGGATTGGTTGGTGTTTTTGGTAGTACTAGAGATCGGATTTCACTCAACCTTAACCAAATGACTCCTCCCACCATATTATGATGTTGCCCAAGTGTTGGGCTCAATCCGAAATCAATAGGTGTAAGAAATTGGACAATTCAAGTTCAAAGGAAGTTCGTTCCTAATTGGAGTGGTTGGTGTTTTGGGTAGTTCTAGAGATCGGATTTCACTCAAACTTGACCAAAAGACTCCTCCCACCATATTATGATGTTTCCCCAGTTTTGGGCTCGATCCGAAATCAACAGGTGCAAGAAATTGGACAATTCAAGTTCAAAGGAAGTTCATTCCTAACTGGAGTGGTTGGTGTTTTGGGTAGTTCTAGAGATCGGATTTTACTCAAACTTAACCAAATGATTCCTCGCACCATATTATGTTGTTGCCCAAGTTTTCGGCTAGATCCAAAATCAATGGGTGTAAGAAATTGGACAATTTATGTTCAAAGGCAGTTCATTCCTAACCGGAGTGGTTGGTGTATTCCACAGCTCTAGAGATCGGATTTCACTCAAAACTAAACAAATGACTCGTCCCACCATATTATGATGTTGCCCAAGTTTTGGGCTCGATCCGAAATCAATAGGTGTAAGAAATTGGACAATTCAAGTTCAAAGGCAGTTCGTTCCTAAGTGTTGTGGTTGGTGTTTTGGGTAGTTCTAGAGATCGGATTTCGCTCAAAGTTAACCAAATGACACCTCCCTTCGTATTATGATGTTGCCCAAATTTTGGGCTCGATCCGAAATTAATAGGTGCAAGAAATTGGACAATTTATGTTTAAAGGCAGTTCATTCCAAACCGGGGTGGTTGGCTTTTCGTTCCTAATTGGAGTGGTGGGTGTTTTGGGTAGTTCTAGAGATCGGATTTCACTCAAACTCAACCAAATGACTCCTCCCACCGTATTATGATGTTGCCCAAGTTTTGGGCTCGATCCGAAATCAATAGGTGTAAGAAATTGGACAATTCAAGTTCAAAGGCAGTTCGTCCCTAATTGGAGTGGTTGGTGTTTTGGTTAGTTCTTGAGATTTGATTTCACTCAAACTTAACCAAATGACTCCTCCCACCATATTATAATATTGCCCAACTTTTGGCCTCGATCCGAAGTCAATAGTTGTAAGAAATTGGACAATTTATGTTCAAAGGCAATTCGTTCCTAATCGGAGTGGTTGGTGTATTCCATAGTTCTAGAGATCGGATTTCACTCAAAACTAAGCAAATGACTCCTCAGACCATATTATGATGTTGCACAAGTTTTGGGCTCGATCCACAATCAATAGGTGTAAGAAATTGGACAATTCCAGTTCAAAGGCAGTTCGTTCCTAATTGGAGTGGTTGGTGTTTTGGGTAGTTCTAGAGATCGGATTTCACTCAAACTCAACCAAATGACTCCTCCCACCATATTATGATATTGCCCAAGTTTTGGGCTCCATCCAAAATCAATAGGTGTAAGAAATTGGACAATTCAAGTTCAAAGGAAGTTCATTCCTAATTGGAGTGGTTGGTGTTTTGGGTAGTTCAAGAGATCGGATTTCACTTAAACTTAACCAAATGAGACCTCCCACCATATTATGATGTGCAAGAAATTGGACAGTTCAAGTTCTAAGGCAGTTTGTTCCTAATTGTTGTGGTTGGTGTTTTTGGTAGGTCTAGAGACCGGATTTCGCTCAAACTAAACCAAATGACACGTCCCTCGATATTATGAAGTTTGTCCAAGTCTTGGGCTCGATCCGAAATCAATAGGTGTTAGAAATTGGACGATTTATGTTCAAAGGCAGTTCATTCCTAACCGGAGTTCTTGGCTGTTCGTTCCTAATTGGAGTGATTGGTGTATTCCACAATCCTAGAGATCGGATTTCACTCAAAACTAAACGAATGACTCCTCCCACCATATTACGATGTTGCCCAAGTTTTGGGCCCGATCCGAAATCAATAGTTGTAAGAAATTGGACAATTCAAGTTCAATGGCAGTTCGTTTCTAATTGGAGTGGTTGGGGTTTTGGGTTGTTCTAGAGATCGGATTTCACTCAAACTTAACCAAACGACTCCTCCCACCATATTGTGATGTTCCCCAAGTTTTGGGCTCGATCCGAAATCAATAGGTGTAAGAAATTGGACAATTCAAGTTCAAGGGCAGTTCGTTCCAAATTGCAGTGGTTGGTGTTTTGGGTAGTTGTAGAGATCGGATTTCACTCAAACCTAACCAAATGACTACTCCCACCATATTATGATGTTGCCCAACTCTTGGGCTCGATCCGAAATCAATAGGTGTAAGAAATTGGACAATTCAAGTTCAAAGGCAGTTCATTCATAATTGGAGTGGTTGGTGTTTTGGGTAGTTCTAGAAATCAGATTTCACTCAAACTTAACCAAATGACTCCTCCTACCATATTATCATGTTGCCCAAGTTTTGGGCTCGATCCGAAATCAATAGGTGTAAGAACTTGGACAATTTATGTTCAAAGGCAGTTCGTTCCAAATCGGAGTGGTTGGTGTACTCCATAGTTCTAGAGATCAGATTTCACTCAAAACTAACCAAATGAATCCTCCCACTATATTGTGTTGTTGCCCAAGTTTTGGGCTCGATCCGAAATCAATAGGTGTATGAAATTCTACAATTTATGTTCAAAGGCAGTTCGTTCCTAATCGTAGTGGTTGGTGTATTCCATAATTCTAGAGATTGGATTTCACTCAAAACCAACCAAATGACTCCTCACACCATATTATGATGTTTCCCAAGTTTTAGGCTCGATCCGAAATCAATCGGTGTAAGAAATTAGACAATTCAAGTTCAAAGGCAGTTCGTTCCTAATCGGAGTGGTTGGTGTTTTGGGTAGTTCTAAAGATCGGATTTCACTCAAACTTAACCAAATGACTCCTCCCACCATATTATGATGTTGCCCAAGTCTTGGGCTCGATCAGAAATCAATAGGTGTAAGAAATTGGACATTTCAAGTTCAAGGGCAGTTCGTTCCTAATTGGAGTGGTTGGTGTTTTGGGTAGTTCTAGAGATCGGATTTCACTCAAACTTAACGAAATGACTCCTCCCACCATATTATGATGTTGCCCAAGTCTTGGGCTCGATCAGAAATCAATAGGTGCAAGAAATTGGACAATTCAAGTTCAAAGGCAGTTCGTTCCTAATTGGAGTGGTTGGTGTTTTGGGTAGTTCTAGAGATCGGATTTCACTCAAACTTAACCAAATGACTCATCCCACCATATGATGAAGTTGCCCGAGTTTTGGGCTCAATCCGAAATCAATAGATGTAAGAAATTGGACAATTAATGTTCAAAGGAAGTTCGTTCCAAATCGGAGTGGTTGGTGTATTCCACAGTTCTAGAGATCGGATTTTACTCAAAATTACCCAAATGACTCCTCGCACCATATTATGATGTTGCCGAAGTTTTGGGATCGATCCGAAATCAATAGGTGTAAGAAATTGGACAATTTTTGTTCAGCGGCAGTTCGTTCCTAGTCGGTGTGGTTGGTGTCATCCATAGTTCTAGAGATCGGATTTCTCTAAAAACACACCAAATGACTCCTCGCCCCATATTATGATGTTGCCCAAGTTTTGGGCTCGATCCGAAATCAATAGGTGTATGAAATTGGACAATTCAAGTACAAAGGCAGTTCGTTCCTACTTGGAGTGGTTGGTGTTTTGGGTAGTTCTCGAGATCGGATTTCACTCAAACTTAACCAAATGACTCCTCCCACCATATTACGATGTTGCCAAAGTTTTGGAATCGATCCGAAATCAATAGGTGTATGAAATTGGACAATTCAAGTACAAAGGCAGTTCGTTCCTACTTGGAGTGGTTGGTGTTTTGGGTAGTTCTAGAGATCGGATTTCACTCAAACTTAACCAAATCACTCCTCCCACCATATTTTGATGTTGCCCAAGTTTCGAGTTAGATCCAAAATCAATAGGTGTAAGAAATTGGACAATTCGAGTTCAAAGTCAATTCGTTCCTAATCGGAGTGGTTGGTGTATTCCACAGTTCCAGAGATCGGATTTAACTCTAAATTCACCAAATCACTCCTCCCACCATATTACGATGTTGCCCAAGTTTTGGACTTGATCCGAAATCAATAGGTGTAAGAAATTGGACAATTCAAGTTCAAAGGCAGTTCGTTCCAAATTGGAGTGGTTGGGGTTTTGGGTAGTTCTAGAGATTGGATTTCACTCAAACTTAACCAAATGACTCCTGTCACCGTAATATGATGTTGCCCAAGTTTTGGGCTCGATTCGAAATCAATAGGTTTAAGAAATTGGACAATTTATGTTCAAAGGCAGTTCGATCCCAATCGGAGTGGTTGGTGTATTCCGTAGTTCTAGAGATCGTATTTCACTCAAAATTATCCAAATGACTCCTCCCACTATATTATGACGTTGCCCAGGTTTTGGGCTCGATCCGAAATCAATAGGTGTAAGCAATTGGACAATTCAAGTTCAAAGGCAGTTCGTTCCTAATTGGAGTGGTTGGTGTTTTGGGTAGTTCTAGAGATCGGATTTCACACAAACTTAACCAAATGACTCCTCCCACCATATTATGATGTTGCCCAAGTTTTGGGCTCGATCCGAAATCAATAGGTGTAAGAAATTGGATAATTCAAGTTCAAAGGCAATACGTTCCTAATTGGAGTGGTTGGTGTTTTGGGTAGTTCTAGAGATCGGATTTCACACAAACTTAACCAAATGACTCCTCCCACCATATTAGCCCACGTTTTGGGCTCGATCCGAAATCAATAGATGTAAGAAATTGGACAATTCAAGTTCAAAGGCAGTTCATTCCGAATCGGAGTGGTTGGTGTATTCCATAGTTCTTGAGATCGGATTTCACTCAAAACTAACCAAATGACTC
>NW_018922540.1:14971-28306 GCF_002207925.1 Prunus avium
AAAGCGAATAATTGAAGGCATCCAAAGCGAATAATTGAAGGCATCCAAAGCGAATAATTGAGTATATTTGAAGCGAAGTTTAGGCCCATTTCGGCCCGGCCCGTTGGGCTTAGCCCGGCCCGGCCCGATGGGCTATTTCAAGCCCGACTCATGGGCTGGGCTTGGGCTTTGAATTTTCTAAAAAAGCCCAGCCCGACCCGGCCCGATATTTTCTCTCTCCTCTTTAAAGCCCGGCCCGGCCCGGCCCAAGCCCATTAAATTTGGGCCGGGCTAGCCCGGCCCGGCCCATTGACGAGCCCTAATCCACCGCACCCGCCACAACTACTTTACTTGTTTTTTCAATCCCACCTCGCTTATTTATAAGGGTTAGTTACACTTTGCAAATTGAAAGTATGTCCCAATTATTTGAATTTGGAGAGATGTTTGAGGGAGGGCTACAAATGTTCCATGTATTTTCAAAAGCCTTTTTGTCCGCTAACGAGGTCTAGCTTAGTGAAAAATGAACTTGACTTGTAGATTAGAGATCTCAGGTTCAAACCCCCATGATATCTTGGTGCGTGTGTGTGAAAATTTCCCTCCCATGCAGTTTAGACTATCGCTTGTACTCAAAAAAAGGCTTCTTGTCCTATCCAATCATGTTAATTAATGACTTTTCGACCTACTTCCCCATCACGTATGAAAGAATCAAAATGAAAATAATGACAAATGGATATGAAAGGTCACATGTACTTGTCACCATACGATACAAAGCTGCACATTAATTCCTTAAACTATTTTAGTAAACAATTAGGGTAATTAATTTGGATAATGCATTAATATCCAGAAAAGACCAATATCTTGCCACCACCTATGCACCTCCGTGACCTTTAGCCCACAGTAATGTAATACGCCAACTCTTTGTCACGAGTTCCAACAGTGTAATCCTATGGGCTGCTGGTTTTAAGCTTAATTATATTGCACATTTTTTATTTTCATTCTTTTTCCATATAAAACTACTAATTTTTCATGATCAACTCAGCCATTCATCTATGGTGCATATTATTAGACCCACCAACACATTTAATGGATGACTAAGATTAGAAGTTCTTAACCAATATCTCTTAAAATCCTTGAAGAAGCTCCCATAATGATATCTATTCACTTACATGTATATTTTCTAGGTTAGTCTACAATGAAAGTCTGAAATGATGTATGTAGTATAGTGTCGGATACAACTCTATGTTAATACTCTCTTTTCATACGACGTCTTATACTGATAGATATATACTTATCTTTTCAAGTTGTGAATTTGAATCACACGTTTATATAATCAACGTAATTAATCAATGTTCCAAATTCGTCTTAATTATGTTTTCTAACCTAACAAGATCTAACATAGGAAATTTAATTAAGTGTAGACCAAAAATGACCAATCCAAGCACACCACAAAATATAGTAACAAGTGGCCATGGGCAAGAGTAAGACAACTCACCAGCCCTATGTGTTTGGTTTGCTATATAAGGCTAAACCCACAACCCATCTTTCACACACTTCACTACACAGCAGTGATCTATATCATATATAGAGACTGAAAGATATATTTTTAGACATGGAAGCATACAAAAAGCTTGTTGTGATTGTGGCATTAGTGCTTTTGGCACTAGCCATTGAATCTGAGGCCTTGTTGGTGAACAATGAGCAGAGTTTTTGCCGCATGACAAAAGAGGGTTTGAATGCATGTGCCCCAGCAGTGAGTGGGCAAAACCCTCTGCCTCCCTCAGCTCTTTGTTGCTCAGCTCTTTCCATGGCTGACTTCCAATGCCTTTGTCTTTTCAAGAAGTACTCGAACCTTCTGTCTGCCTATGGCATCGACCCAAACCTTGCCATGCAGCTTCCTGCCAAATGCAACCTTGGCCAGCCCATCCGTTGCTAATAATTTGTTAACACATATGATCATCAAGTGCTGCGTAAGAGATCGATCTGTTTTTGGTTTCCTCTGCAGCTTAATTTATTCTGTTTTTGTTTGTTGTGGTAACTTTTTACTTAAGTTTTTTGGTTCATTGTTGAGTGTTTTCTCAAGCTTACTTTAACGTGTTTGCTTCTATTTGCAAGAGTGTGTTTTGATTTTCAATGATGTAATGTTGATTTTCCTATTGTAAAGTTCTATTTGGATCTTTATGTATTGTTTAAACCATGAACTTCTTGGCCTCAACATATAGCATCATCATTTCATATTACATATCACATGATGAATACCGATCATGCAGGGCTTAAATTTTTGTCAAAATAAACCAGGACGGTCGTTTTTTATATTATTATTTATATATTTTAAACAATCAATGCGGACTTGCGGAAGCCATTTTAAATATGGAGGAAAGCAGGGGAGTGGTAGTAGAAAATATATGACGTTCGCACTGTAATCATGTCCGGACATCCGCATAGAAGAAAATTTGTCCAAACAATAGTCTAAAACTATTTTAGTTTACGGAAAAGTGATTGCAAACTTTAGTGTAAGAAAATAAATACTAAACCATCAAATTAGTATCAAAACTCCAACTCTGGACGTTAAACATGAAACCTTCTTTAATGAAAAAGGGATTAATGCTACAAAAATGTGTACGATGTTTTGTTGCCCATTAGGTTTCTTATTGAGAATTTGAAACCTTCATAATTTATCAAGAACTTGGAGTACGACAAACCAAAGGAAAAAGTTACAATTTTTTTTCAATGAGACTGTTAAAAATAGATTCGTCTTGATTTGATTTGTGCACAAGACGCCCTACAGGACGAGCTCCCATGGTAAAGAACATTTGCCTGACATGTACCTCCTCCTCTCCTCTATGGCTTTCCTTTGTAGTATAAAATAGAATGACATTAAAAACAATATATGAGCCAAAACAACATTGTCAAGAGTGGTAGGCCTCCTCTTCATATGCGTCATAGGTTTGACCCAAACTGGCCACTATCAGGCAAAGTTTTTCCATTTCAACCTCGGGTGTAGTAGATGGGTTTTCAGCATCCAGTCCACGTCCACATCTCTTTGGGCTAAGAAGCCCACACCGATTACCATGGGAGAAACTTATATACACTGGAGTGTATACTCTTGTATTCCTGTAACACTCATCTCGCGATCTGAGTGCTACAGAAACACATGGGTATACACTGTACACATCAGGTGTCCCCCGTAATTATTGCAAACTTCAGATATTAAATCTATAAACGAGCCTCTCATGGTATATGACCCAACACATCAAAAGCTCATGGCTTGTTGAAACCCATGAGTGCAATAGGGAATTGTAATTTTAAACCTCTTCTAATATTGGGAAGAAAACTAAAATACGAGCTACTTGGATTGTGGACGCAATTTGGTCATAGAGCTCCTAGAATGCGCAAGGGACTTGTAGAGTAGTTAGGAGTCTTAAGACCATTTACTCTACACCCGAGATCCTAAATTCTATTCCGCGTTCTCCTAATCCAATGTTGCTTGTATTAAAAAAAAAGGGGGTTTAAAAAAGGAGTTCATAGAATTGTGTTGGGCTCTCATTTGTTTGGGCACTTGGGTAAGGCCGGTTGTAAATGTGAGCCCATGTCTGAACTTTCAATTTTTCAGAATAATTAGGCGCATAATGAAATACAACAAAGTTGAAGGACGAAATAGTAACAAAAGGGATTAGGGTTTTCTTCTAACGAGTATAAATATATGGAGCAGCCAAGAAAAACAGAAGATCAAAAACCCAGCAAACCCCTGAGCTCCAAACTCTGCCCTTTTGAAAAGAAGACGTTTTTGTGCAGATTTTCATTGCGTTTTTGTGTTATTGAATTTGTATGGCTGTGTGTGTGTGAGTGTTATTTTGAATGGTGGGAAAAAGGGGAGGAGGTGCCTTCATTAATCCCAGATAAGCTGAGAATTGGTGCTTATCTGATTCATAGGAGGCCAAAATCAACTCTGGAGGTTTCGCTGATAAATGCCTGTTTTTTTCATCATCGCAAGGCGTTTACTAGTAACTTTCCATACATATAAATCAGGGTTCTTTTTCTTTTTTGTGTTTTTTTTAAAATGATGGTCTGGTAAGAGTTGTCAAAATTTTAGGCTCACAGAAAACGTTTATTTTCAGCATTGGTTTTAAGCATTGTCCAATTGGTAGGTTGTGTTTCTGAGGATATGATATTAAGAATTAAAAGTATATTTTACAATCGGTTTTTGTGGGGATTTAGATTCACTACTTGGTCATAGAGCTACCCTTTTTTTTTTCTTCTTTTTTTTTTAGGTGTTAATCAAACAATGGAATGGGTATTCCATTTCAATTGACCAACACGTAAGATGTGAGAAGATAATTTTTTTTTAAAATTATAATTTTATAATTTTCACAAAAGAGAAAGTACCACGATGACATTATTTTGAGTGTTGCAAAATGCTAGTTCGTAACCCTATTAAAATTGGAGGCTCTTGGATTTTCAATTGCAATAGTCCATGAATTTGTACCCGAATTTTATTTGATCGTATAAATTTAAGTTGACAGTCATATTGACGGGAGGACCAAATTGCCATTGAAGTATGACAAAATTTAAACCAAAATGAATGTGAACTATTGCAGTTAAAAACCCTGAAGCTGAAATATATGGGGGGATAGCATACAAAGAAATGGAAAACAAAAACAAAAACTAATCCAGTTGCAAATTACAAGTTACTGGAGCTTCATTTACATAATCGAAGTGCTGCTTTAGCACATTTGCCGACCACGTTTTATATGCACTGCAAACCTCCAATTAAGATTGCAATTACTTTGAAATCAAAGCAAACGGTAAGCGATTTTGCTTAGATGTTTGAAAAGGGCATATATTTTTTTTTTTTGGTCTGAACCATGAGGTAGTCCTGGATGAGCCCCAACTATGAGTGGCATCTTTAAGCCTTAACCACAACCCAGACTAATCCCCACTTACACCGGGTCGGCCCGTAAGGGGTAAAGTGTTGGCCAAAGTGGTGACTCCGTACGAGAGCAAGGATCGAACCCCTGATCTCTCTTAAGGAATGAGAGTGCCGAACCACTCACACCAACCACCTTGGTTAAAGGGCATATTTTTCAGTAAATCGCTTGCCCCATCTAATGTCACATTTGTACCACCTAAAATAACGCAATCATAAAATAGAATTTTCAGATATTAACCATCTTTCAGAACACTTACATAATCGAAGTGCTGCTTTAGCACATTTGCCGACCGCGTTTTATATGCACTGCAAACCTCCAATCGAAGTGCTGCTTGATGCCAATATTGTGGTTAATGCTAAGCCTACTAGAGAGGTCATCCAAGTCCATTGGAGTCTTCCTAGTCTTGGCAACTTCAAATTGAATGTGGATGGCAGCTGTAAAACAGGTTCTTGGAAGATTTGTGCTGGTGGTTTGCTAAGGGACTCTAATGGAGCATGGATCTGTGGGTTCTCTGCAAATATTGGGATTGGAAATATTATTGAGGCTGAGCTATGGAGTCTCTTTAGAGGTCTGCAAATGGCTTGGGCCAAGGGCATTAGGTCCCTTGATATTGAATGTGATTCTTTGTCTGTTGTCTCTCTGATTGCTAAGGCTTGTAACCATTCTCATCCTCTTTTTTGTCTGATTGAAGACTGCAAGTTGTTACTTAACCGTGATTGGAGATGCAATGTCTCTCATATCTACAGGGAGCAAAACAGAGCAGCTGATCACCTTGCTAACTTGGGGTACGAGTTACCCTTGGGCCTTCATATCTATGAGTCTGCTCCTGTCTCCCTCTCAAGCTTGTTGCTGGATGATGATCTAGGAAGAGCCCAAAGTAGGGCTGTGCCTTGTTAGCTTTTTTCTTTTCTGGCTTCGGCCTGCCTTGTAACCAAAAAAAAAAAAACCCATTTATAAACATACCCAAAACCCATCATTACACACATACCCAAAACCCATTTTGGGTATGTTTCTATGTTTAAATAGTGCTTGGGTATTTTTATAAATACATGTCTAGGATTGGGTATTTTTATAAATATCTATTAATTTTATCCACTTACACTCCATTTTATAACTAAAAAGGGAGTGTAAGTGGATAAAATAGTGATTTCCCCACTCCAATTTTATCCACCTACACTATTTTATAACTAAAAAAGGAGTGTAAGTGGATAAAAAGGGAGTGGGGAAATTATTACCCTAAAAAGAAATAGACAAAGCCAATGTTTTGATTAGTCAGCAGAACATAACATGTGCAATGCAAGCAAAGACACGATCAGCCAAGCATTCGTTCTCTGCATTGAGTTCCATCCTCTAGCTTCTATCAGAATATGTACTATTACAGCAAGGATCGAACCCCTGATCTCTCTTAAGGAATGAGAGTGCCGAACCACTCACACCAACCACCTTGGTTAAAGGGCATATTTTTCAGTAAATCGCTTGCCCCATCTAATGTCACATTTGTACCACCTAAAATAACGCAATCATAAAATAGAATTTTCAGATATTAACCATCTTTCAGAACACTTTTACAGCCTCCATAAATCAACCAGTTTTCTCATTTCTCTCTGATGGGCATTTTTGGCATGAGAGTAACTTTTAAATGTATAAACGCCCGTGGCGGCCTAGGAGATAATGGTGTCTATTAACTGGATGAATAAAAAGGTTTGGCATAATTAGCAGTTCCTCAACGATATAATTTGTCCTATAATATAGAAAAGTCTGCGTAATGCTATTGCCTATCAAAATCTCCATTCCTAAGCTCTTAGTGCCCGCGGTACATCTTCCCTGACAAATTGTTCTATAGCTACTTGCTGTATAAGTGGACAGCCGTGAAGATGAAGAAGCCTGCCATCTGCATCACAAACAAAAATATTTTTTTATCAGAATAGTTCCAAGTAATTTTCAGTAAAGCTAAGATCATACTCATTATCTAAATACAGCTTATGACACCAAAAAGTGGGAATCTTGGGCTTCTTTCCTATGTGATGGAACATACACTAATGACTGGGCCAAGAAAGCTGTGATCATCTTCAGACCATTAAAAGAGAGTTGGGAAACAGTAAAAGAGAGAGTTGGGCAGAAGTTACACAGAAAAAATGTCAAGAAAAAACATGTAGTGCCGTTTGAACCGCAAAGGAGCCTACAAACTGGGATCCCATCTAAGCAGCTCGTTATATACATGTATAATAAATTAATGACCAATTACAGAGAGCAAAAGAGAGTTACCATAGAAAATGCTGCTCCATAATAGGGATAAGCTGCTGGTATGAATCTTTCATATTCATTGTGTCTAAATGGCCGAACAGGAATCTGCAATTCAATATCCATGGTTTTCATTCAGGTAGTGGATAAAGAAACAGTACAAGAAAACGGAAAAAGCCTGACTTACACACACAAAGCATGATACAAAATAAAAGGTAGCACAATTGGTCAGAGTAAAAAGTTTTGGGTACTTCAGGATTATAATGCTTTACGTGCTACACAAAATGTCTTAACTCAGACATCTTCCATACTAGATATAAAACATAGGTGGGTGGCTCGTTGTTGTATGTTAAGACTATACAATCATTATTTTTCTTTCTTTTTTCTCACCATTCAAATAGCTATCCTAATTGCACTTAAGTCCACAATGACCTCCTCCATGGGGTTTACGGGTAAACATAGATAAACTTTTTTAATAGCAACATCTTCTCTTAACAAGTTATAGATACATCTCCACCATGAATAGGTACATTTCTTACCTGCTTTGATAGGGATAAACTTGTGTAGCCAAGCCTCTGGTACTCAACCTTGAACTGGAACACCCCGTAAACATCTGGAACTTTAAACGCTGTAAAATAACTGCCCTGCAATACAAAAAATAAAACAAAAATCAGAAAGGGTATCAACAGAAAATCTACAGGAAATACAGAAAGTCTGGAGGGAATAACATGCATTACCTTCTGATCAGTCGATAAGGTTTTCAGAACATAGGGACTCATCATATAAAACTGCACTTGAACATCATCAGCAACATATGGCTCCCAACTTTTTCCATGCCATTCATAAATCTCCACCGAATATTCCTTCAATTGTAATTTCAGTGTCAGGTGCCAAGAACTTTAGTTTTTTGCTCTTTTTTGGGAGTCTTATTAACACCACAAATAAATAAAAATTACCAAGTCATCGTTGATCCTGTAAATTGCAGGTTCATCTGCTTCCCCAACTTTGTGGTGTCTTACATTCACAGCCTACAGAACAAAATGGTTTAATAAGGTGAGCATTTAAGAAACCCAAAAATATAGCGATACCTAAAATGAAACTATTAGATGAGTTAACCTGGCCACCATCTCTTATTTCTCTTTTTTTTTTACCCCTTTTTTTACTTTTGTGCAAGCCTCATCAATAAACATTATGCTATCAGGACGACAAGATAATAACTTTTGCCTCACCTTGAGATGACCTCTTTCGTGGAAAACCCATTTGCTAAGTTCAGTCAGAAACTGCTCATTAGCTGATTTCTCATGTCTGTTATCACAAAATAAGTTTCTCATTAATTTCTTGTTTCAAACAGGAAAGTCTTCTGTGGTATTAAGAGGTATGTACAGTAAACGCACCCAAAAATGCATATTTTATTCATTAGTCATTTTGGGCAGCTACATTAGGAAAAAATATATCTTATAAACTGCTTGTGAGCCCTTATTTCTCCAGCATCCATATTTCTATTGATGCCTAAATGTCTAGCCTAATCTCTGCATGAATCATAGCTCATCAATAAGTTGTAAAGGCCATCCCTACTTCAAAATAGGCGCCATAGCCTACCAGCTTTTATTAGTTTATAACCAATCAACAATTGAATTTTCATCATACCCAATAGACCAGTTAACTTGGGATCTTCTTTTCAAAGATGCGCGACTACCAACTAAAGTACACCATGACCATTTCAACATATCAGATATATAGCTATGAGTTAACTGACAACAGGCAAGCAGGAACTCCATTCTCCACTAAAAGGTTCTTTTTCCTCTTTGATTATATAAGTTAATACATTATGTGGCAGTTAGAATAGGAAATGTTTGTAACATGTATGGAAAAGAAATTAAATTAGAATTCATAGCATCACTCACTTCTTTGGGCTCCCAGCCTTCTGAACCTTAGATCTGAAAAGCCTGAAAAAGAGAACCAAATCTTGTCAGAGGAAACAATCAAAAAATTAGAGAACTTCATTTGGCAGGAAATCATCACATACCTATCGCTAAACAAACTTAATGAACCAGAGATCAAAACCCGAGCATTGTTTCTTGCCTACAAAATAGACATGAAAAACACATGAAAACTGTTACAGAATCTCTATATATATATATATATCATTTACAGATCTCTCCACTCAAAGAACTCACTGATTTAGTAATGTTTATGAATGTAACCAGACAATAAGGAGCTGAATCCCGATACTGAAGATCAAACATCCATTTCCAATTGCTAGGGCAGGAATTAGAGAAAAGTCACTGGCCTCATAGGCAAAAGAGGAAGCAGAACATAATACAAAGTGGTAATGAGAAAAAATAGGATGCTCTATAATAGTTTTCTGGAGAAATTATGTTATAGCAATTAGTCCTATGTTTCCCTCCAGGAAAAAATAGAGACAGAGAGAAAGAGAGAGGTAAAAAATAAACACTATCTTCAAGAAAACATTATGAAACAAATAGTACGTTGTAAATAATTAACAATATCTTCAATATCATTTACACATCACAGAGAACCATGAGTTTGAATTTTCTAAACAAAGCATAGACAAACACATAAACGAAGGAAACCATCTATGTATCACAAAAATAATATACACAGTAATGCAGTAAAAGAGGAGAGGAAAACAGGCAGTGAAGTGTTAACACACCTGCACAACTGAAACTAAAGATATAGCAGATCCCGTGAGAGATGGAGGATTTGACAGCTTGCTTTTGGGGTTAGCAGAATATGCTGAAGGTGAAGCTGAGAGAACTTTCAGAACCTAAAATGATGCATATATTTACATGAAAAAGTGAGGGTTAAAATTTTTAAAATAAAAACCAAAAAACAATAACAGTTGAATAACTTTAATTAGCACAAAGGTTCATTCTATTGTTTTGCAATGCACTGAAGATGGAAAATTGAAAAATCTTACCAGGCTATTTTCAGAATTCACCGTATGGCCAATCCCCTGGAAAAGTACAGGAGCCTGTGGCAGAAGCGCCAACATAAACAATATCAGGCACAAAGACTATAATTACCACTACCATTTACTAATAGTGTGCATTGAATTGTCTCTGAGTGCAACCGTTACAAATTCTCTAAACACTTTGCTTAAGCAATTATTGGATCGGACAAAAATGATGAATGGCTTGAGGAAAAATGTCATGACCTGTAGCCAGGCCAGTACCCATATAAGTTGATGGAAGAGCAAAAGTAGAAGAAACAAAAGGCAAATTAGGAAATGAGAACGAGAAATTACAAATTCAGAACACTTCATACACGAAATTAATTGCGTTGGAAACAATATTTTGTAAATACTACCAATTGAAATACACATGAGCAAGATTTAACATAATTCAACTGGACAACAAATATTAACATTGTTAAGAATAGATACCTCAATTTTCTTGCTTCCTAAAATTACATCAGACTTGATGAAATCATCACTAGCAATAACTGTATGATCTCCTTCAGTGTCGGAAACTGCATAGCTTGTGTGATCTATGACCACAGCCGCTGGATCCTGTACCCATTATAAATAACATACTCAAAAACATCAGTTCCTTAATCAAGCTCAAAATGCTGGACGAAAAGCTATGACCTAGAGAAACACGTATGAATTCTAGGCAAGGATATGAATATTGAGTGTCATTAAACCTTGTAGAATACTATGAGATAAGAGAAGTGAAAAAACATATATAAAGAACAGCCCTTTCAACAAAAATGATTTTGCTAACCTCACAATCATATCAGTGTAGTGTATGACAGTGGTCATTCTTGCTGTCATTAAGGAAGTGGCAGAAAATACACCAAGCTATTTCAACAAAAATGATTTTGCTAACCTCAGTCATATTAGTGTAGTGTATGACAGTGGTCTGTGAGCATTATTATGTACTTAATGACAGGAGCTAGTAATTGACAATATGCTCATTTTAGTGAAGTTATTCTTGCTGTCATTAAGGAAGCAGCAGAAAATACACCACTAGAAAGATCAGAAGCTATTCATAAAGAGCTCACATATAGCAACAGTTCATGACACGATAGATGATAATTCTGCAATTGTTAATAAAGCATTATAATTTCATCCAAACCTGAATTAAATTTGCATTAGAATTGGCTTTGTTGTAACAAAGACATGAGTGTAATACATTGATATGGATATGCACTTTAGTGATTATGGCTGTTTCTGTTATTCCCAAATGATCAATTCTTCAAAGAAAAGTCCTTTTTTTTTCTTGGTAGTAGAAGATTTAAAGAAGCAATGCATGCATACTGGACAGAAACCAACTTCACTGAAATTCTGAATATTAAAAAGGAGACTGAAAACAGATAATTGATATAGTAACCAGTGAAATGCTTCAATGCTTAAACCAACCTCATCAAAATCAACTCCGCACTCGACTGCGATTTGTCGGATCAAATCAGATGCATTGGTATCAGCTGCAATGATCAAATCATGACCGCTATCCACAAAATCAAGAATAGCAGCCAGGTCAATGGACCCTCCAAACCCTATATCACATGATAAAACAGAAATCATAAATAAATACAGTCAAGCTGAATTCCCAAAACCATTTCAATTCACCAAAGTTTTCGTTTTCCACAACACAACATTTCGAAAAGAGAGAGACTTACGATCGACCGAAGGAGAAAAGAGAATCAAGGCGTCATAGCTATACAGGCCGTAACGCTGCAAGGAGATCTTGGCATCATCGGCGAGCTTGAAATCGAGCTCGAAGCCTCGAGATTGCAGGGACTTGAAGAACAAGGAGTGCGAGGATTTGAGGGCGAGGTCGTCGAGCAAGACGAGGATCCGGCGATCGGTTGGGTGGTCCGGCGAGAAAGAGTGGGCGAGAAATGGGAGGGTTAGGGTTAGGAAGGTGAGGACACTGAGGAGCTTCAGCATGGTTTCGGTTTGGGAGGGACTGAGGAGAAATGCGCCTGTGAGAAGTGCTGCTTCGACTTTCTTCCTTCAGATCGCAAAACTAGAGTGGACTCTGCACTGGGTTGGCTGACTTTTCGTAATTTCTTCTCTTTCTGTTTTTTTTTCCTTATATTTGCCTTTGTTATAAAATAAAATAATCAGATAATAGGAAGTACCACTAAATATTGGGAGTGGAATTATATTTGCTCTTTGTGGTATTTACACTAATATAGTTTCTCTTCAGATAGACTTCACTCTCTCTTTTCTTTTCTTGCTCTCACTCTCTTTTTATTTTCATTCGTGTCTGTTTACAAGCAGATATAATGCCTATTTATAGGCAAAGCAAATGGCTCTTAAGGGAGACATAATGATTTCTTTCCAACATTATAATTTTATCTTTTGACTAATACCCCCTCGCTTTATTTATGTGGACTTCACTTTTTACTTTATAACACTCCCCCTTGAAGGCCACATGTCCCTAGATTGGTTGCCTCATTAAAACCTTGCTTGGAAAAACCCAATGGGAAAAAACCTAAGCGAAGGAAAAAGAGTACAACAACATTTGGGACATTAGGGTAATGTGAAGTGCGCTCATGTTGCCTCGTTAAAACATTGCTAGGAAAAACCCTAGTCGAAGGAAAAAGAGTACAATGCGCTTATGTCATGTGTTAGAGGACTCTTGAATGCTCCCCCTGATTTTGCATGCTCCAATTTGATTGCTTGCAGAGTTGTCGCAATCCAATGCCATGCACTAGCTTCTGGAATGTGCACTTGGGTAAAGACTTGGTGAAGAGATCTGCCAAGTTATCACTTGAACGGATTTGTCTGACTTTGATTACTTGACTCTTCTAAAGCTCATGCGTGTAGAAAAACTTGGGTTATATGTGCTTGGTCCGGTCACCCTTGATGTATCCTCCTGTGATTTGAGCAATACAAGCTGCATTGTCCTCATTCAGGATGGTTGGAGTTTCTGTTGCTGAGGGCAAGGCACATGTGCTTTGGATGTGATGAATCATCGACCTTAACCAAACGCATTCATGACTGGCTTCATGGAGGGCAAGTATTTCTGAATGATTGGAAGATGTGGCTACCAACGTTTGTTTCGTTCAGCGCCATGAGATTGCAGTTCCTCCACATGTAAATACATACCCAGTTTGTGAGCGTCCTTGATGTGGATCAGAGAGATATCCTGCATCAGCATATCCAACAATACTCGGGGCATTGGTCGATTCACTGGAATAGAATAAGCCCATG
>NW_018922540.1:32112-57970 GCF_002207925.1 Prunus avium
CTTATGTCAATACTCCTTATTCACATTATTAGATAATGGAATCCAATTGTCAATATTCTAATGTTAATCATTTCTTTTATATGATTATCTTGATAAGATTTGAAGACTTCTTCTTTCAAGTCTTATCCACTACTCTGCGCAGAGATTTGACCAATCATATCTTGGAGTATTCTATCTCCTTTACTGAGAGTAGAGATTCCTTGTACATTCATTTTGTTCCATGACTCTATTGAGAATCTTGATGAGCACCTTTAAGCCATGCCTAATTCAGCATGACCGTATAGTTCTCTCAAAGATTAACAACATAGCCACAAAACATCTATGATGCCTCAGATCTAAGGATTAGTTTGCACCATTGCAATTTATGAGTTCTAGCTTGACATGTGAGTAAAGACTTCCATGTTGTAAATCATGTGTTGGATTGCGTTCATTGTACTTGTTCTTCTACAAGCACCTACACACATATCGATGTGTCCCCACACTTAATGACTTGAGACCTTATCATTCCTTACATATAGAGACGATACTGTGTGTACTGGTCTTTGTGGAATATTGACGCCCAATCAATATTCCTATGACCAAAAACATATTCAGGATTTAGAGATGATGAGAAGTCTCCATGTATGCAATCTCATTACATAGTTCTCATATCCACTTGTATATTCTTTGGACTATGGTTGTTCTACATATTGAAAGATAATATATGATGAGTTAGCGAGGACTCGTCCAGGCTTGCTGATTCTCGGACAGCCATAGAGTGATGGATCAAGCCTTCGTTACCCCTTTTTCTGAGTTAGCGAGGACTAGACCCAAAGCATCCGAAGGGAGAAGCAAGTCCCAGGAGAGTACTATGTTCTTCTTCCAGTGGCTGCGTGTTTGGTGTTGATGTTTCCGGCAGCTTGACGAAGAGTTGAAGATGACTTGCTGATGTTGATATGAGATTGTGTGAGCTTGGCATGAGAGCTTGGAGTGTGGGAGCTAAAGACCCACAAGTTTAGCAAATGAGAATGCATGTGCTTGGCTTGGTGTTGGATATGCTTGAGTTTGGTTGTTGATAATTTGTTATTTGTGGCTATGGCTATGGGGATTTAAGAGTTTCAAGAGGAGGATGAGAGGAAAAGCTTGAGGTTTGAAGGCTATGATGTTTATAGCTTGGAAGGAAGGAAAAGCTTGGAGTTATGCTTGGTGAGGCTTTATGGATTCAAAAGTCTCAAGAGAAGGAGAATGTGAGGAAAAGCTTGAGGTTTGAAGGCTATGGTGTTTATAGCTTAGAATGAAGGAAAAGCTTGAAGTTGTACTTGGTGAGGCTTTATAGAGAATATGATGGATTTCAAGGGTGAGAAAGTAGGAGACATGGTGGTGATGGTTGAGGAATGGCTGGGATGGCCGCTGGAATGCTTGTAGAGGCCAAAGGGAGGAAGGAAAGTGGTCTGATGGTTGCTGGGGTGCTTGAGCAACCAAGAGATGTTGGTTGATGGCTGCTGGGATGCTTGCAGCGATTGCTGGGGTGCTTGAGCAACCAAGAGATGTTGGTTGATGGCTGCTGGGATACTTGCAGCGACCAAAGGATGGAGGTTGATGGCTGGGATGACCGCTGGAATGCTTGCAGCAGCCGAAGGGAGGAAAGAAGATGAGTTCTCATGGTTGCTGAAAAGCTTGCAGCAACCAAGAGAGGTTTATTTTGCCCAGCAAATGCCTCCCAATTTATAGAGGGTGAAGGTTTTCCTTTATTTCCAATAGGTAAAGGGAGGTGCTGGAACCTGCTTATTTCCAATGGTTAAAAGGGAGCACTGGGGCATGCTATTTTCCAGCAAGTAAAGCTATGCATTGGAAAATGACTATTTCCTATGGGTAAGAGGGAGTGTTGGAATTGACTTGTTTCCAGCAGATAATAGGGAGTATTGAGACATTCTTATTTCCATCGGGTAGAGCTAGGCATTTGGAAAATGACTATTTCCTAAGGGTAAAAGGAAATAAGTAATGGGTAAAAGGAAATGGGCTTGAAAAATATCTCATTTGCTCACCCACATTGGAGAACTCTAAGTAATGTGCTTGGACTTTGGTGCTCCCAAGTAGCTAGCCCAAAGTCTCCAATATCCAAGAGCTTCCGTGGGCCTTGTGGATCTCCGTAACCTTCCACATCACAATCCCTCATGCAAGCCCCGTAAACCACATGACTTGGGTTCATGTGAGCTTGATATATGAAAAATGTATTATTGGCTTCGCATGGCATGGACACTATTATTTATTTAATGAATTAATTCCCAAAATACAGCTTGGATTAATGCATGACCAACATTATATGTTATATTGGGCTTTACACGTCTTTGGGCTTCCCGTGACTTTTTTGGGCCTCAACAAATCCTATTGTTATTGTTTACGGATTCTCATGAATCAAAACTTAAACTAATTTGATTATTAAAATGCCCTGTACGTATAAATATATATTTTTCACCTAAGTAACTTGTAAAAAAGACAATATACAAAACTTTATTTTATAACTAATGTATAATATAAGAAACTATATGGCGAGTGATGAAAAAACTAGTATATAATAATATACATAATATAATAGAAAGAAAAAAAAAGCAAATATGACATAGTGATAAGAATCATAACAAGACAAATACAGGCTAGCAACCAAGGTGAAAAGATTAAAAAATTTCTTTTTCCAACAATGATTAATAAATAGCCATTGATTTTTTTCTTTTAGGCTTTAGGGTGTTTTGGAATTATTGTAAAGTGGGAAGGGTATTTTTGGAAGGTAGTACGGGAAAAAAGGAATGGGAATCGAATCAACTACTCCCCCTAGTTGATCCGATTACTAGTTTTGAGGGGATGTGATTACGGATTTTGAGATATGACCCATGTATTTTTTCATTCTTAATTGCAAGTAAACGTGGAGGAAGTCCGAAATGGAAATCATTCCTTTTATTTCCACACCCACATTACTGATACATAAACATGCCCTTACATAGGAAATCAAGTAATGGGAATCGTATCAATTACTCCCCTAGTTGATCCCATTCCTGATTTTAAGGGTATTCGATTATGGATTTTAACTTGGAACCCACATGATTTTTTTAAATTCCTTATAGGGCCTGTTTGGTTTGCGGAAAAGATTTGATGGGAAATAATTTCCCATGTCGTTCTCAAGAGATGGGAAATGGAAGATTTCCCATGTTTGGTAATCCTCGGAAAGTAACCAGGAAATGCCACTTTATTTCCTTTCACATGTTTGGTTTGTATAGGAATGTAAAACAAAGTTTGTTTAATTTTCCAATTATACCCATATAAAATCAAATAAAAAAAAAGAATACATTTAGGGCCAGTTTGGGATTGCTGTGCTGTGAAAATAATTACTTTCAGATTTGCTGTAAGAGAAATCAGTTGTGAATGAAAGTAGTTTGGCGTTTGGTAAACTTTATATTGAAAGTGATTTTGATACAAAAATCAATTTAAGAGTGTTTGGTAAATATTTGTGTAAAATAGCTGTGAGCTGGGCAAAATGACTAAAAAGGATATGATGTTGAAATTATTTTTTAATTCAAATGTTTGGCATTATATATAAAAAAATAGTCGCACTTTTTTTTTTTAGCCAAAACATTGTCACTTTCAAGTATGCAAATCTTTTATTAGATTTTTTTTTTTTGAGAGACACCCTAAAGAAAATAACATTAAAAAATTAAAACAAAATTAACCCACCCTCTCTGCACCTCTCTTCATGCCAGCCCCACCCCAACCCACCCTCCCACAGATCCACCCTAATCTTGACAATCAACGTCCTGAAAAGCTCCCACACATTCAACAATGTCAAAGTCAAGATCTAATACAAGGAGAGTATTCTGCCAGACTAATAGAGGTCTATCTTTGCTCGCAAGCAGCTCCAGGATGGCGGCACCATCACGGACTACAACATCCATCCAAAATTAATCCACTCCCCACCTTGTGCTCTGACTTCGTGGTAGATATAGATAGTTACCTTTCTTTGGCTGATTGAAGCTTAAGGACGAAAAACTTTCTATTGCTATATCAAATTATTCAAATATTTCAATTTGTTGTGTGCAATAATGCTTTGTCAATGAAAATGGGAGGAGTTGGAATGGGTTGCTTTATCAAAACATTCCCTGGAGATTTGAGAGGTTTCCACCTTTGAAACGTTGTGAGAAGAATGAGATGAGATGGTATATGTGGGAAGAAGATGAGGGATAGTTCGAACGTGCTTGGGTGGAAGAAGATGAGGGATAGATTATGTAAATTAGAAAAGTTAACAAGGATATTATAGGCAATTCATTAAAATTCATTAAACAACCCGGTTCCTTGTTTAGCTTTCCGCGAAAGCTGAAATAAAATCAGCCCTTAAGCTGCTTTCCAAAATCACGGTCGCTGACAGCTATTTTATACCGAAAGTGATTATCTGGCCTTTTACCAAACAAGGTGAACTTCAAAAACTTTATCAGAAATCACTTTTTAGCCCAAATAATCAATGCCAAACAGGCACTTAATGCTATATTGTAATTCTAAATTGTTAATGGGGGGACAAAATGGTCATGAAAAATGTGCATTTAATGTTGGCTCATTTTCCCAAATTTTCCCATGAGAATGAAAACAAAACCCAAGGGGGGAGGAGGGCTTCACTTTCGCCCCCTACTTTGTCATATGTCGCGCAACCATTTCTTGTGCATAAACTTACCAAATATGGGAAAGCAATTGATTTCCCATACCCAAGCCTCATTTCCTATTAACCAAACGGGGCCATATGGTAGTAAATACATGTGAAGTCATGAATTAAGGGCGTGTATCCGTAATCAAAATCAAAATAAGGAGTTGGATTCCGATTACAGATTACTCATGTGTTTGCTTCACATAAAAGAATAAAAATGCAGGTGGGGTCCATACAAAATCAAGAATTCAACTTCTGATTTTGGAAGAATTGGACTCTTCGGTGTGAGGTGATATTCTAATTCCTAAAGAACCAAGCCATCAAGAGTTCATCGTTTTTATCCATTATATCCTCACACAATAAAAAAGAAATTCAAATTTGTCATTCACTTTAACCCAACAAAAAGGGCAGTTAGTAATCAACTGGTTTCAATTCTGATTTAAGTGAATTTACTAAACAACTTATAGAAAATCAATACCATTCCAACCCCGATTCCAAATAGTTTAGTAAACAAATTCAATGGGAATCCATATTCTAATTCCTCCTCAATCCAATTCTGTCACGCCCCGATCAGGAAATAAAGAATATTTCAAAATCAAGGTGCGTGAATTGAAATAAATAAATGAAAAGACTGAAAAATTGGTTAAAATACATTACCATTATATATATATATAATCTTACAAGTGTACAAGATATTAATAAAAGTTTATCACTCTAAACTAATCCAACTTCTCTGGTTTCAACTTTGTCTTGCCCACTAATTGATTTAAAAAACAAAATAGGTGAGGGATGAGCAAACCACCACTCAGTGAGTAGATTATGTAATATGCCAGTCAAGCAATGTCATTTTACACACTCTAAAAAAATATAATAAAAAGATACACAATCCAAATCATATAACATTATTACTTCATATCTTAGTTATCCTTCACAAATTGTTCTGACAGACTATTATAGCATTGACAGAGTCTCTGTCAAGCTGCCGGAAATTACGTAAGCCACCCATAATTCTATTCACCCTTCTCCCTCTTCATCAAACCTTCTTAGAATCCCTTCCTCTTTACCTTAGAACCCCTGTCTCTCATAGGAACTCGCAGCTCTCTCTCTTTAAGTGCTAAACTCATGATAATTTTGCTCCCATGCCACAAGCCTCTCATGCTAAGCTAGAAAATTTATCTGTAAGTTGTTGTTATTTTCGTTGGTGAAGGTAACCAAGGAGTTTCTTAAGGCTTCACTACCCTTTCGAAACGTTCTTGGGGCTTAATCTTCGAACTCAGACACAGGGGGGTAATTTCACCCATTTTCGCTCCTTACGGCGGCGCAGCCCATTCGTCAGGCTGCTGTAATAAAAAGACCCCCACAACATGCTTGACTTGAAGAAAAAAAAAAGAGATTTGTAAATAGAATAAATCCATGATTTTCACATTTATTAGAAAATAAGAACTTCTAGAACACACTACATAACCCACTCACCATGATAAGTATGAAATATTGCAAGACAAACACACACGCTCTTCATCTTGTTTCTTTTTCTTCCTTCCAAGCCACGCTACAAGATATATATATATATATATATATCTCTCTCTCTCTCTCTTACACTACTTTATGGTAGAAATCTATCTTAAAGGAATGGAATGAATGAATGAAGTAAGGAAGCATGATACTTATAGGACAGACTACGTATGCAACCAAATAATATTTATATATACAATATTTTAAATCACCAAAAGATAAGATAGAAAAGTAAGGGAATAAGATGACTCATCTCCCTATGACCAATGACACCACAATATCACCACAAAAAGATAAAATAGAAAAGTAAGGGAATAAGGTGACTCATCTCCCTTTGGCCAATGACATCACAATATCACCACAAAAAGATATGATAGAGAAAGTAAGGGAATAATGTGAGTCATCCACATTTGGCCAATGATATCACAACACCACTTGTTATTAGCATGCAAGGTGGCATGGCAATGATGATTCGATTAAAACCAATTCTAAGTCTCTACACATGGAAAACAAGAATGGTGTCATCTTTCAACTAAAGGAATAATCTCATACTAGGCTTAAGATTTAATAACATATAAGTCTTCACAATAAATATTTAATTAAGAAAAATTCATATTAATAAATAATTTATATGTAGTATGAATAAGAATTTATATAGTTTTTTTTTAAAAACATGCTCTCACAAATATCGTTTAAAATATCGATATTTTGGTCCATGGTTTTGCCTATCCCTAAACTTTCCTAATCATAAGTTTTCGTAGTATAATTTACTTTTTATATTTCATAAGATTCAAAATAGCGTACATGCACAAGAAAGAATCGGAGAAGAATATTTCGCAAAATTGCATGTATTCGAAGTTTATCTTTAAGGCCTTGTATCCAACGAGGTCATGAGGGTGTTCATCGTTACCCAATTAAAGCTTGAAGAAGTTTTTGAAAGAGAAACCTTTAGCACGAGTCATGACAAAAATTGTTTATTGAAAGATTTCTTCCTTTTGAACCTTTTCACTGTATGGTTTTATTAGAATCACACCACTTATTAATATGTTTATTTTTCCCCATACTCTGCAGTGCAGTTTTTGTTTCTATAGAAATTTGTTTTTGTTTTTGCTGTTTTTGTTTTTGTTTTGTTTTGTTTTTTGCATTTTTCTGTTTTTGTTCACATCATTAAAAAATCCCACTCAAATATGAGAACTTTTGGTTTCTATAGAAACTGCAATGCATTTTTTGATCTTCTTCTTCTATTGCAGTATTCATGTTTTGATGTGAAGCTTAGGTTTTCTGCTGTTGAGTTATGTATATTCTTGATCAAATTGTTATTTGAATTTTCTAGTTCTTTTTCGATTTTTATATGTTGATTTTTCAACTCTTTGATGTAGTTTTGTTTTTACTTTGGCTTTTTTTTTTTATTTAATCAGATTTGAGTTTGAGGTTCTATTTGGTTAGAGAATTTTGTAGAATTTTGTAGTACTTTCATCTTGGTTTTGACTTTTAGTTCCTCACTTATTAGTAGGTGCAAAACAAGCACAAATAAATTATAGAGATGCATCAAATTACACAATTTGAGTTGAGTCTACTACATTACATAGCCTGTCAGTTTTATTTTCCACCAGAGGACTTGTGCTATAGCTAGGCAATTTTTCAGAAATACACCAGTGCTTCGCCTAGCCTAGCGCTGAACCAGTTCTGCAATGAACTCATCAATGTTTTTATCAGAACTTCCACCAAATTGATCCATTAGTACATATGTTAATTACCGACTTGGCAACTATAAATCTCATTTTTGTTTGGAGTGAAGTGGACTCCTCATAGACTAAATTTTTATATAAAAAATTGGAAATATCAAAAGTAAATTTATAAAACAAAAGTAACATAAAAACATAAACACAAAAAAAGAAAAAAAAAATCATTCCAAAGTAAGAAACTTGCAGTTTAAGTGGTTAAGAGTATCATTTACCTTACATCTGATAATTGGTTAAAAACATTTACCCTTACATAATAATTTCCTAGATTCGATTCCCCCTCCCTTAATATCACTTGTATAAAAAAATCCTTCCAAACAACCGTCCTAATCCTCCCCTAACCAACCGATAGACCCAATCACCACCTTCCACCACCAACCTCAAACACATAACCTCGGATGCAGAAGCAACGGACAATTTGGAATTAAGAGATTTTTACCGTTTTGCCCTTGACCGAATTTACCTTCATATATTGTCGTGGGCCTCGTGGCACTACGCGATTAGTTCGCTCCCTTGTAATAATGAGCCCACTGCATTCCAACAGATCACAAAGCCGTGTCGCTTTCGGAGAGCAGTGATGACGATAATTGACGCAGGGCGGTAGAGAGAGTCCAAACAAAGTAAGGAAAGTAAAAATAAATATAAAAAACAAAGAAAGCGAGGCTACCAGGGCCCCCACCTCTCTATAAACAAGAACACTCTCTGAATCTCACACGCTTTTGCCCTTTCAGATTCCTTTCAACTTCTTTCTGTTCGCTCTCTCTCTCTCTGCAAAGACCTTCGCTGTGCTTCAACAGGTAAATTTCGTTTCAACGATCGCAGAGCTCATGGCTTCTTATCGACTATATATAAGAATAGTAATCTGATCCTGGGTTTAAGCTTAGCGCACGCATATATGTTTTATTATGGGTATAAATTATTGGCTTTTTACTTCTTGTTTGATTGATTTTGAGCCCTTTTGATTGATCGGGTGTTTTGGGTTGATAAACGCGCGGTTGGAGAGCTATTTGAGTCTAAAGTTGATTTGATTTAAGAATTTAAATTTTGTGTTTTGAGCTTCTGGGTTTTGTTTTTAGGTAAAATCCTCAATCGTTTTCGCTGGTTTGGTGAATCCAACAGTTGAACCCAAGCTTCCAATCGAGGAGAGCCTTCAGACTCAGCGGTATGGTCTTAAATTTTGTTGTTTTGAATTGTATTGTTTTAGAAAAAGAATGTTTTTTTAGTCTCAAGAAGTAATATTTGTAGAAACCTCTGACCCCTTGATGAGTATTGGTGTATATTTTTTTGTGGTTACATAAAAAGGGTTAGGACTTGGGTTTGGTTATAATGGGTTTTTAGTTCCATATATTTTGCTTCAGATCACTGGCTGTTCTGGCTTATGCACATGCGTTTATTATCTGTTTGTTGGTTACTTTAATAGTAGGATCTGGTTCATTACTCTAGGATTGCTGAACCTGATCAAGCAACGATCTTTTGGTTGTTGTGAAGTTCATGCCTCTGTGTGTGCTTATTGATGCGAGCATATCTATGGATGTAAATAGGTTGAAAAGAAGCTGAATATCACATAGCATTCCAACTAAAGTCAAGAAAGCGACAGAGCTATAATACTTCGCATGTTATTTCAATCGCGATGTATATAAAATATAGAAGAGTCTTCAACACATATCGTTATGTATTTCAATTATACACCTACCATGCTTGAAATCCTTGGATAAAAATCCAACCTGTAAAGTCACAGAAGCTTAGAGCATGTAAATAAATAGTACATTAATCGTTGGATTTAATCTGACAATTTGAACCATGGTATTATCTTATTAAAATATTTAACATTATATGTCTGAAACACTCTGAAATATATACCTATATATTAATTAAGACGTCAAATCTCAAATCTGGAACTTCTCTGTGAGGTGCATGTATATTTATCTTGATGTTGTGTTGTAGGAAACATGATTAAGCTATTTAAAGTGAAGGAAAGGCAGAGGGAGATTGCAGCAAATGCCAATGGAAAACCACCTGTTAAGAAGCAAAGTGCAGGAGAATTACGTCTTCACAGAGGTATTCCATCACAAATTTTGAAATAAAAAAAGGTTCTATAGGACGTAGTATCTCATTGTTTAACACAAAATAAATTTTTTCATTTTTACCTTCATTGGCATTCTAGCTATTCGTTACTTAATACTTTTGGATTATAATATGCAACATGCTCATGTTAAGTTTTTGACAACTCACATACTATGCATGAATGAAACTTGCTGAGGCATGCTTCCTCAGCTTTTAGTTTTGTATTCTTTACTTTTGGATGCAAAATTGCAGAGGCTTGGATTGGTAACTTTCTTATTGGAATTGATGTCAGAACTCGAAAGCCCTCTTTCTAGACAAATGAACATAATTCTCCAAGAGAAACTAAAATATTGTGAAAAAAAAAAGTTATAGATATAGCCTTATGTTCTTACTTTTTCTACTGTTCTCATCTTGTAGATATCAGTGAGCTGAACCTACAAAAAACGTGTACCATATCATTTCCCAATGGCAAAGACGAGTTGATGAACTTCGAGGTTACTGTTCGCCCTGATGAAGGATATTATTTGTAAGTGTTTATGTTATGCAAAACACATGCCCTGTAGTTGGTATGCTATTAAGTAAGATGTGCACCTTAATGGTTATTTCCATTCAAAAATATTTTGAACATAAAAGCTTCAACTTCTCGGAGCATCTTGTGTCTCTTCTAAGCATTTATCAAGTAAGAAAGTCTTCTAAGATATGAAAATTACGGGGTGCTAGTATAGGGATCTGCATTCTTAAATTAGATAGGTGTTAACTTCTTATCCTTTCATTTTCTTGTTATGATCACTTAGTTTTATTATGATTACTTATACTTTTTCCGGGGAGGAGTGCAGTAAGTTTTGGTTTGAGAGTTTTAAGTGCTTAACTCAGTATCTTTGATCACAGAGGTGGCACATTTATGTTCACGTTTCAAGTTTCTCCTGTCTACCCTCATGAGGCGCCAAAGGTCAAGTGCAAGACAAAGGTACAGTAGCATGCCCTATTTGCTAAACATGGTGCTTTTCTAGTTGAAGTTCCTACTTGTTCTCTTGTAAGTATAAAAGTCATCTTAACGGTATTTTCAACTTACAGGTCTACCATCCTAATATTGACTTGGAAGGAAATGTCTGCCTCAACATTCTAAGAGAAGACTGGAAACCTGTTTTGAATATCAACACTATAATTTATGGACTATTTCATCTTTTTACGGTATTGATTATTCTTTCACAAGTTGATTCTCACAACTTGGCAAGTCTCTTTAATCACAACTTATTCTTCTGCTTGCAGCAACCCAATTATGAAGATCCCCTTAATCATGATGCAGCAGCCGTTCTAAGGGATAACCCGAAGATGTTTGAGTCCAACGTGAGAAGGGCGATGGCTGGTGGGTACGTGGGGCAAACCTTATTCCCACGCTGCATGTAGAGCTGCTTGTATTTAAACACCAAATTCATCCTTAAATGGTTGGTCAAGGGCTGTACATTTGGTCGTTAAAGCTTCTATTCTAGTGTGCTGCTGGGACGCAAATTCTTCGGATCGGGCAAGGGTAAGAGAGAGCTTATACCTGTTGTAACTTTGTGAAATGTTTGTGATATTGGCTGGAAACATTATATATTTTCATAAGTGTGACGATGATCATTGGGGAATTCTAGAATTGAGGTTCAATGATGTATTTATTAAATTTGTTTCCTAAATTAAAATGGGAAAGAAGATGCTTTTTCCCCGCCTTATTGCCCTAATTGTTTCCAGTTGCAAACCATATTGAATGCATGATGATAAGGAAGTTGCCTCAAGAAATCAAACTTAAGTTTCTCAAAGAATGGACGAATCTTGCTGATCCCAATTTCTAGATATAAATTATAATAGTGAAGTTTTTTAACTTGAAGCATTTAACTTTGAGAAGCACAAAAGTTAAAAGGACTTCCTAAAAAGACTAGAAAACTTCACGAACTTGAAACCTTGGAAATCAGCAATTTCAACATGAGGTTCTTTCAATTGGAATTGTGAAGTTACCAAGTTTCAAAATCTCTTGATGAACCTTCCAACAAAATTGCCTGAAGTTAAGAGCAAACACAATCTGCAAGCAGTTAAGAGCAATTACTCTTTGTATCTGAGGTCTTGTGTTCAAATCTCCTTGCCAGGTCATGTGTTCAAATCTCCTTGCCGCCACTATCGTTCGAATAAAAAAGGGCAACCCAATGAGCTTTTATACTTATAGACATTTGCCAAGAAGTAATAATTGTGGATAAGCCAAAACTTTACAAGGTGTACATTTTTCCCTGCTCTTGTAATACTTCTGTAACATTGTGCAAGGTAACTGAGAGGATGAGGCCGTTCATTTTAGATTGTGTTACCATCACTCTTTCATTCAAGATGGTCTACTTCTATGGAAGTTGGAAGACATAATATAAGAAATATGAAGTACGAACATGTCACAAGGTTTTTTTTAAAACTTTCTGGAAAAGAGAAATATCATAAGCACTTGCCCAAGTGAACAACACGGTTTAGAATCCATATACAATTAAGAGTCGAGAACAAATTACAATTAAGCTTCTAATTTTTTAGTGTGACTGTCACAGTATTACATGATGTTATCAATTTGCTCATACTTTATGTAATAATAATCTATATATATAAAGCAAAAGGTAGAGAATGGTGAAACATTCAAAATACCAGAAAATGCCCTTAGTTAATGCAAACATTAAAAATTGAAATTATTAATTAAATGAGGATAATATAGTAAATTCACACTTTTTCATATTTAAAAATAATAAAATTAAAAGAAAAATCAAATAAAGGATCCTATTTTTATGCAACTACCCATTATTTTTTTTAATTCTAAAATAATTTTTTTTATTTAAAAAAAGCCTCTTGCAGGCGCGGAAGCACATGCAGAGAGGCTAGTAATATATAATATGTTAACCTTTAACATTAATTTTCTCATGTTTTATGTATAATAACCCTTAATTTTTCGGTTTGACCGTCACACTACTGCATGATCAATCTCATGTTTTATTTGTTAATAATACACCTAAGTCAATCAACCTCATGTAAACAGGGAACGCAGCCCATTATCTCTTATTTTTCAGAACACTCTTCAAAACAATTAAAGAAAATTATAGAATTTTAATTTGTACTTAACTAAGGGGGTGTATCCAATTCAAACTTTTAATGACTTTTATAGAGTTTAAAAGTTTAGAGGTATTCAATTTAGACTTTTAAAGAGTATATAAAAGTCTAGTACTATTCAATTGTGACTTTTAAAAAGTATTTAAAAGTTTGGTGGTATCCAGTTATGACTTTAAAGAGTATTTAAAAATTTGGTGGTATCTAAAAAGTTAATGACTTTTAAAAAGCTTATTAAATGAATGACTTTTCCATACTTTTAAGACTAATTGTTAAGAGCAAAAGTCTTGCCAATTTACTAATGACTTTTATCAACTCTATGAAAGTATTTAAGAATTTATCAACTTTATGAAAATCACTCACTTAAAAAAAGTATTTATAAGTATGAATTGGATATACCCCAAAAAGCCAGCGAAGTTCTTGGAGTCAGAGACTGTAGTCCAGTCTGTCCAGACAGCTCGGGATTGAAGTCAAACAAACTCCAACTTCATTTCCACTAACTCCAAATCTTCACCAAGCTTCATTTCTCTTGGTCTTCTTGTTTATATTACTAACTAAACTACAATTCAGAATCTGAACACAGCTTGCTTATCCATTTCCTTTTACAATAAGCTATCCCATTGGCCATTATTCTTTGATCAAAATCTTCAGCGAGAGCACAGAGTCCTGACATTTCTCAGCTTCTGAACTGTCCTACTGCACCATAATCACAAACCCATTTTTTGAATTTCATGGGTAAAGGAGGTGGTTGTGTGCCAAGTAAGAACAGGCCACCCAAAGGCGTTTCTGATAAAGATCTTCAAAACCCAGAAAGCGATGGTCCTGTTTCAGACCAAAACCAAACCCAAACCACACAAACAAACCCAATTGACCATGCGATTGCACAAAGACAGCTGAGGGTTTTCATAGTGTTTTACTCAATGTATGGGCATGTGGAGGTCTTGGCCAGGAGGATGAAAAAAGGGGTTGATTCCATTGATGGGGTTGAAGGGTTTCTGTACCGGGTTCCGGAGACGCTGTCCTCTGAAGTATTGGAGCAGATGAAGGTGCCCAAGAAAGATGGTAATGCAGATGAAGTGCCTGTGATATTGGCTGAGAGGTTGGTGGAGGCTGACGGGCTCTTATTCGGGTTTCCGACCCGGTATGGATCCATGGCTGCTCAGATGAAAGCCTTTTTTGACTCCACAGGGCACTTGTGGAGGGAGCAGAGGCTTGCAGGTGTGCCTGCTGGGTTCTTTGTGAGTACTGGCACACAGGGTGGGGGGCAAGAGACCACTGCGTAAGTAAGACACCCTTGGTTTTTGTTTTTTAGTACATTGTTTCAAGAGTTGTGCTTTATTTTCTTCATGTTGGTTTTGGTGAATTTTGATTTGTTGGTATGCTGATATGAGTATTGTGCACTTTTTGATTTGTCAGTAGCATAAGATGAATTGGAAGTTGATATGTCAGAAAAAATATATTATTTCTATTTGTTATGTGTAATTAGCACGAGCATTGGAGTTTGTATCTGAGCATTACTTGTATTATATGTAGATATCATATAGTGGTTGGTAGCTTTTCAATTTTCGATGTAGTTCCAATTTGATTTCAGAGAACAGAGAAGTGAAAGTATCACATGAAGGAGTGTACCGGGTACCTACAAAAATTTCTCCACATGAAGTGTGCCTTCCTGAGTAGTAATTGGTCTTTTGAATTGCTTTGAAATGAGTGAGAGTTGGTAGCTTTCCAATTTTAGATGTAGTTCCAATTTGATTTCAGAGAACAGAAAAGTGAAAGTATCACATTAAGTGTTGTTTCCTGAGTAGGGTAATTTGTCTTTTGAATTGCTTTGAAATGAGTGAGAGAAGGGGGTTGGATGTCAAGGTTCTCATATAGTTCATCCATGGGATGTGAAATGAAGGAAATTTCAACCCCTTTTCGAGACATCTCCTTTGGGTATAAATTATAAGGTGCTTGAATAAGAAACTTGTTTATTTAATTAGGTTACCAAATATTACAAAACTCGTTTTGTATTTCATGAGGTTATCTGAAAACTGTTGGAGATATTACAAAAGGTGCCCAAGAATTACATCCCGAATGAGGGACTCTTTGCAAACTTCGTCATTGTCGGACCAGACGTAAATCAGCCACGAATGTTCCGTTTTTGTCAACTTTAAACCATCCAGTATAATTTATTTCCTATTTAGTAAAGATTGACATCAATGCATTAGATCATAGTGCCTGTTAGAAGCACCAGCTACAGCTTAATTGATATTAAATTTTTGCCATACTGTAGGTCTGTGATTGAGTCTGATCTTTATCAGAAAAGACTGAAATGAGTTTATGGAAAGGAGAGGGTACCTCCACTAATATATCCCATAGGTCCCGGCTAGTGTAAAGTCTCTGTTGATTATATGCATTATTGGCTTGTCAAATTATGTTACACTGGAAATTTGAGGAAGTAAATAAATAATGGATTCTGAATTTCTAAATCATGTTAACTTTTCTTTTGTGTTTTCCATTTTAGTTTGTCTATGTAAAACTCAAAAATATATATTAACAATAGATAAATCTGTATGCTTGGTTTATTTCCAGCTCCTCTCTTACCACATTGATTAATATCTTTATGTGATCAATCTCATCCACCTATAAATATGCTAATATTATATGTATTTCCTGCAGTTGGACAGCAATTACTCAGTTAGCACACCATGGAATGCTCTATGTTCCTATTGGTTACACATTTGGTGCCAGAATGTTTGAAATGGACTCTCTTAGAGGAGGGTCTCCATATGGTGCTGGTGTCCTTTCCGGTGATGGCACAAGGAAACCAAGTGAAACAGAGCTGGCTCTCGCAGAGCATCAAGGGAAATACATGGCTGGAATAGTCAAGAGGTTTGCACAACCTTCTTTTCGTGCGCCAGGTCATGGACTGGACTAGTTTTGACCTTTGATAGACCAACATTCTTGTGCATTTCCATTGTTTTGTGATGGTCTTCTGATATCGTGTGTTAATAGAAATTGGTTTTTTGGGTAAATGGTGTTGATAAATTTTTGATAGCTGAGAGTCCTATGGTTTTGAACAATTGTATACTATAGCAGTTTCTCATTGTTACTGGTTTCGACCATTGTTCATTAATATTGTTTCAGTTGTATATGATGTTTTATGTTGATTGAAACATTATTATTCTCAATAAAATTGCAGTTGGTGTTCATTTATAACCATTTTCCCCAGTATTTCTTAGTTGAAACACTATCTCCTCTGCGATGAGGCTGCTCTCCGAATTCTGACCCCATTCCAGAATTGGTGAGGCCTCATCCTCTCAATTACCCATAGCCCGTTTGGTGGGCTGAATTATATAGCTGGATAGGATTCATTATCCCAGTCACTGAATTATATAGCTGGATAGGATTCATTATCCCGGTCAAATGTTTCGTTAGATAGACAAATTTATCAATCAAGGATTTTGTTGCTTAAGCCAAAAAGCTTTCGAGAAGACCAACCAACTTTTGGTTTGTGGTAAAGGTTGATGTTGGAAGCTTTGAGACCTTCAGGCAATTTAGTCCAATGGTTCATCAAGAGATTCCTTAAATTTGCCAGCTTCACAATCCCAACTGGAAGCAACCTAATGCAGGAATTACTAATATCAAATGTTTCTAGGTCATAATAAAAATTCAGTACCGTCTCAAAGCATATGCAACACATTAGGGTTACCATAAAAGTATATATTTACTGATAATAAGTCATCAAAACTGTACGAAATGATATTTTACACCCTAATCTTGAACCTGCACAGCACACAACACAACCCCTACCCCACCTTTATGGAACAAGAAGATATTAGATATGAAAAAATTGGAAGTAAAGCCACAGAAATGACACTTTTTGCCAATGAGAGTGCCAGAAGAACATGAAGCTCAATATACTTCAATAGCAATGACGCAAGGCATTGCTCTCTCCTGTAATTATATGACTGCACATGAGTAACTCTAACATCAGAGATTTTAAAATACAATCGTACAAATACAACAAGCAAACTTCACAATCACTGGTTAGCAGGAAATCACAGTAACCCAGTGGTTTTACACTCCAATCTCAAAACAACAACATGTTTGCCCTCCTACGACTCTTGAATAATGAAAGTGACCTTCCCCACTAGCTCAGCATTGCAGACGGATGGTTGGTCGGGATTCTTTGAACTGAAGGAAATGTTGACGGATTTTCTCAACCTTCCTTCAATGAGTCATTTCTAGACCTTTTAAACTCCCACGGTGGTAAGCAGCCTTTATAGTGAGAATGTAGAAACAACGACGACATTGATACTTCCCTCTGAGGCATTGACATTGATGACAAGCAAGTGAAAGCACTTCTTAGTCTCTTTCTTTCACTTTCACATCTTTGGAAATTGGGGTCATGTGGAACAGTGGTCGTCTTAAGGGTGTCCGGGAGTATACAGTTGCACAGTGAACCTAAAAGGAAGAAGAAAAGATGAATAAAGTATGAATTGGTCTCACCAACACAATAATTCCATAAGAAGATGAAGGAAAAGTATGTTCCAAAATTAAATACTCTTCAAGCTTGACACTGAACATTTCTAGAAAAGGAGGCACTTTTTGGGTTACTTAATCTTTTATCTGACAATAAATTACTATATATATTTCTTCACTATGATGCAATATTTATACAGATGGTGAGCCTCATGGCATATTTGAGTGACTCATGAAAGCCTAGTGCTCTAAAGAGTTGCATGTGGCAGATAATTCTACACGGAATTAAACCACAAAGATTTTCAGTTCAATCATTCTCCACAGTCAATTAATAGAAGTGTTTGGTCCTCATCATGATATTTGAGAAGAATACAATTATTGCAAGTCAAACATCAAATAAACAGTGGTTGTTAAAGACATGCCATATACCTATTCTTGCGAGTCGGTTGACCCATTTTGGTATTGGTTTTCCGGTGAGCTTATAACATATATCCTCACAGAAATGGTTGCAGTTCCTTACAATCAAGTGATACGAGTCACCATTGTAAATTGCAGATTGACGCTCCATGAACTCTCTAACCTGGAATGGATCCAAGCATGTCATGCCAATGAAAATTGACCTTCTAAACTTGAAGCCAGGGCATTGTCGAGGTTCAACCTCAAAGACACCACTTGATGAGTACTCATGCGCTCCAAAGGCATATTCTACACCATGAACTGTAAGCAAGCAAAAATGATCAATAAACATTGCATCACCTTCATAAACCTGAGACTCAGTAAAATTGGACACCAGTTTAAATTCATTAATCAGAAAGTGCTTTTACAATCAAGAATTCTATTTGACCACATAATCTTCGGGGAGTGTAGGACTAGTCTGTTCACATGGCAACCACTAATATTGGATTTATCAGGAACTATGTACTGATTAAAGTATGCGAACCTTCTACCCCGGAGTGAAAGATACCAAGGCCTGCCCAATAGACATAGCCATTTGCTGGTGTCAAGTCATAGACATTCAGATAGACAGGTGCGCTCCCTGGAATGTAGCCTGCTGTCTTCACCTTTGGAAACATGCAAAAACGAGAGGCTGCTTTGCCTCTCAAACAAAGAGGCATAATAGAGTGCCAGCCATCCTTTGGTCCTGATTTCATGCTGAAGGGTGAAACCAGGAATCAATAAATACCTTGTCAAGACCTGGAAAAATCAACGTAAAGTAAATTATGACAAGATACACCATTTTCTTGAAAATATTAAGGTCAAATAACATATCTAGTTTATCATTTCTTTTTGTATCTATAATAACCTAAAAGATCAAGATTGGCACTCATATGTATCACACCACTATTTATATTGAAATAAAAGAACATCTTTTTATAAGAGAAATAGCAATATTTTTCTTCTCCTCTCTCTCTCATGCACGAGAGAAATCACGGTATTATTCTCTCATCTCCCTACATAATTGGTCTTATTGCAGCAAAACGCCTCATGATATTGGAGCAAAGAATATTTCCTGTCATTTGAAATTCTCAATTAGTTTGGCGTATAACAAGTCACAAATCTTAATATCTAGTTATGTTACACTGTCTACAAGAAGTACCATATACTTTCAGAGTTTACAATATGTAACTTGAGATGAGCAACTTTGACTACCTCACCCAGTTCAGTTTCATTTTTTTGTTTTGGTCATACCCAGTTCAGTTTTAAGATAGCTTTTTTGCACCAAAACTGTGGTAATAATGGTTTCATTCATGTCAACTTTGCATAATGCTAATGGATATATATCTTGCCATAGTTCTATCTTATCAATAATACAACAGTATTCTATAGCCAAGTAGTGATATTCTGTACAACATGACAAACAAACCTAAGACGTACCTATCACTCAGCTTTAGGAGTTTCAAAAGTTTTTTAAGTAGTAGGTTACCGGCAGTCAGAAATGTTTTAACTTTAGCATATATCCCATGGTGCATGGGTATCAAGAACTTTCGTGATGGAGATCCCCATTGAAATCTGGAGTGGATCTCAAGTCTAATCAGATAGTACCAATGTCAATAGCAATTTTGAACTGTTAACGTGATGTAGGATATGGGTGAATTATAGATTTAGGTAGTTTAGCGGAAGCGAAAACAATGAAAAAACATAAAATCGATGGATAAAGATGCCTTGGCCTTCACACCAAGAATTCTCCAATCTCTGGAAAATAAACTTTACTCAATAACTCAAATCTCAAATCCCCATAATGAATTACATAGAAGGGGTATTTACAGCAAACTAAAACCTAGAGACAATAGGATAAAAATCCCTTGCTAAAACAGAAATCCTAATCCAAATATAAATAAACCATATCCTAGTCAAACAAGAAATCCAGAAAGTAGAAAACTTAGGAAACAAGTTAGAAACATAGGAATCATCTACTGCTCCAAAATTGCGGGATTTGAAGACCGAATTAAATAATTTCCTTTTCCATCTCTTTCATTGGTAAGCCCTAATGGGTTTGACAAAGACGTCCTCATCAAAACGTCTTGTCTGTAAAACCTTACAGGATATCGACTGTAAAACCTTAACTCATTTAGCATTCTTTTTTTGTTCTTAAAAAAAAAACTGAAAATTTAAAGCGGATTCCATCTGGGAAAATTTACTGAAATTCAATAAGTGCAACCCAAAAAGACAAATCTTTGAAAGAAGCAGATCAGATTCAATAGGAAACCCACGAAGTAAACATTTAGAGAAAGAAAATCAAGAATGTGCCGACTAATCTTCACCAAAACTACAATGACAGAGACACAGGTATGGTGAAATGCCACAAGCAAATCAAGAAAGGCAAAAACTTGACAAAATAATCCAAACCCAATGGAGAAAATTGAAAAACCAGAGAAACCCACTAACCTCTTCGAAGACTGACACTCATCACCAAGCGAAGCCAATGCATCCACCGCCAAGACGCAAAGGAGCCATTTTCAAAATTCAAAGAGCACAAGAGAGCACCTGAGAGTGGAGTGTGTGTGGCTGAAACCCACACATTATTTTTGTTCTTCCTGGCAGAAATGAAAGCTGGCGGAGCACAGAAACTACAGTCCTTTGTGAAGCCCAATAAGGAAAGAGAGAGAATAACTGACCAGATAAAAAAAATTGAAATGCTAAAATTTGAGCAATTGTGGCTAAAGGTGAAAATTGTGAAAGAAACTTGTCTCTTTCACTTTGGGAAACTTTGACTGGCTCGCTTTATTTTTGTCTCTGCTTCCATTTTAGCAAACTGTTGGGTCCGCTGCCATAACCCATCTTTTATAAAGACGTGCTTTTTTCTTCTTCTTTTTTTGGTGTTCTCGTGGTCTGAAAATCAAAATTAAAAATTGGGTTCTAATTCTTTTTCTTTTTTGACATAACTAAATAGTGAGGAGAGGGAATCGAACTTAGATGCACGAACAAATGCTTTTAATCACTTGCATTCTAATTATTTTTTATGTGTATGCACTTCAAAATAAGCCTTTTGATATCATTACAATTGGGTTATAATGTTTTCATATAATTAAAAGTGGGTGCAAATAACACTCTCCAAAAGTAGTACTGTTTTTATCCTAATGATCAGTGCTTGAATGAATTAGAGTGGGCCCACTCAAGCTGTCTACAATTGTGAGTCCCACAAATGGATCTTGTGTTAATATCTACAGTTCAAAATACCTGCAAGATGCATATTTTTATTGCCCTAATATATTAGTTTGAATGCTGTACAGATTTCTCATACTTTGCATGAACCCACCATTTATCTGTGCACTGTACACCAAGGCTCTAGATGATGAATGATTATAATCATAAACTATCAATTGTCTGAATATTTTTTGTGCACAGAAAGTTTGTCTTGACAGGCACACCTTTGAGAGAAGAAGTATTTTGTTATTATTCTATTGGCTCATTTGTGATCTATTATGCTAGAATATGGTCAGCCATGGAATGTGAATAGTGATCACTGATCTGTCATGTATTTATTGGTCACGCGTGTCTTGGTATACTGAGTGACAAAAGAGGAAGCAAGTTAGTGCGTATGCACTGAATTGGTAACAGATTGATGAATGGTATTATTGTTGCTTCATCTTAACATAGAAATGTTTTAAAGGTGATAACAGAAAAAATCTTTGGTTGAATCTAACTGATATGGAAAAATTCTATGTGGCAGAAGAAAGTGGGATGAAAGTGGTCAGTTGAGGGGGAAGGGCACATGCGTAAAATTATAGGATTTTTCCGCAATTTATGCCTAAACTATATATAATTAAAGAGGTGAGATGATGGAGGGGACCAAGATCATTTCATACATGTGAATAGCGCAACAACCATGCCATTGATGTAGAGTTGGAGGTCACTTGCAAGTTGCATATGATATGGAATGAGTGTAACCTTGGGTTTCTACTGGTTTAGGAGCACATTGATGTTTATTATTTGCATGCTAATCATCGTATTTATGGCTAATTACGACTTTGTGGTTTCATATTCTAAATTATCTTGCATATATGGATCTTTAAGTGATGGAAAACATATATATTCTGTTTTGGATGGAGTTTGTTGAATGAAGTATTGTGTGACGCAATATATTAAAGGGAAGACAATCAAGTGATAATCTTAGAACATGAGAGCTTGGAATCCACCAGAAAGTTGAGAGAGACCTCAAAGTTATTGAGACTATAATAATATGAATAACAATCCTAATCACGTAACTAAAGTTACTATTAGTGCTACCTCAAACCATAGAATCACTAGGAAGTTTTTAATTTTTTGATACAAGCGATATTCTACTTTAATATAACCTAAACTACGGGGAGAGGGATTCGAACTCGGGTGACGAGTAGGAAGCACATCTGCTCTAGCCAACTTGGCTAAGCCCATGCATGCACTAGGAAGCTTAGTTGCAAGCAAAATACAAATAAATTTTCAAAAGTACCCTTGAAACTTAAAATGTTGTTTTAACCTAATAAACTATGTTACTTGGCCTAAAAAGTAGTGAATTTGACTCGTCTGGTTGTTCTCCTTGAAACGCTTGATCATGGGCCCAAATCAAAGTTTGAGTGCCAAACAGGATTAGTCCATTGATTTTGGAAGTTTTGGGCAAAAATGAAAATTGAGGCCTTTTTTGTTTAACACTTACCTTATTTTGAACAAAAATTATAATAAAAACTTTAAACTTAGGTTGTAAGTAGGTTACCCATTATATGAAAGATATAGAAAATTTTCAAAATAGCCTAAAAAATATTAGTTTCATACATATGAAAGACCTTTTTTGTGTTTATTTGTTGGACTGGAAATGTATAAGAGGCCCCAAATTTTTGGGGGCCCTATGCCGTCCCACAGCACGCATACCCTATGGGCCGGGCCTGTTGCCAAACCTGCAAGTTTTTAAGTTTAACCTAAAGGGGATGAGTTATAAAAAAGGCAACCACCCTCGCCCCCAAGGGGAGCTATCTAAAGAGCATCAATAGTGAGTATTACATGTTGTTTGATTTTAAGAGTTTTTAATTTTCTTATTTTAATATGATGTGGACAAAAATACTAGGTGCCCTTTGTTCGGTTCATTTTTACACATGATTTTTCATGTTATTCACCCACTATTTTGAGTTAGTTCTTGACATTTTATAGCTTTTTACTTCCTTTTTGTGTTTTCTTAGATTTTGCCTTGGTTGGGATGAAAATGAGCTAAAAGTGCATTATTAGTTATAAATTCTGTTTTTGTTCATTTTCGTAGGTCAACTTCTTGGCCTGGGATCAACATGCTCTGGTGCTCGGATGAGGTCATGATCTTCATGAGACTTGTTCCAATGGATGTTAACTACAACATATCCAAATTTGAGCTCCATTGGACAAGTATTGCCTATCCAACCAATCCATCATGTTACCACAGTTCTGGAAATCCGGATTTGGCCAGCTTTTACCTCCCTTGTGTCATCTTAACTTCTTGTTACCATAACTCTTGGTAACAAGGAATTACATTTGTAAAATAGATATTTTCTGAGCTTGTGGCATCTTTGTGAAGTCAAAGCTCCATCATGGCAAGGGGACAATGGGCTAAGGATTTATCAAAGGTGGTAGTTTTATATTAAAAGGTAAAAGCTGGAAAGGAGGAGAGAGGGAAGGAAAGGAATTGCAATCTGAAGTTGGGGGAGCCTTTTGAACGTGGGAAAGGAAGTCATTGAAGAGATTACACAGAGGAGAGCAGATTTTGGAGAGCTTGGAGCTTGGAGAAGGCCAAGGTGCAGCCAAGCTAAGTGGAGAAGAAGACTTCCACCATTGAAGACTTCAAGCTTTCATCATTTCCAAATCTGTAAACTCATTCTAGTTATATTTCGAGTTTGTATTTGGAATAAGTATGAGCAACTAAACTCCATAGCTAGGGCCTAGTTGAAGCCCTAAACATGATTACCTTATTGTTCTGATGCTTGAGTGTATGAATTTCTAGATGTTGTTGATGAACCCCATTCACTAATTGAATTTTATGATATGTGTTTGCTTCCTTTGCTTAATCACCTTAGGTTGTATGCATGTAGCTAAAGTTGAGAAGTTGTGTAAGATAACCAAGAACACAATTTCTAATTAGCAACAAATGATTGAACTTGTTTAAGTGAGCATCATGTGAATTGGTTTCTTGACAACAATTGATGAATTCCAATTCACCAAATTAATCTATCCTTGATGTATGTTCTTCTTTGATTGATCATCTTTGAAAGCATGCTTCTTGAGATTGTTGGGATTATGTGTATCTTCATGTTATCCTAAGCAATAAATGGATGAAGTAAGAATCATCCATGTGAATTGGTTTCTTGAATACCTAATGTAAACACCATGCTATTAGGATTCTTGTGATGTTCATATTCTCTTTGAACTTAATGGGTTCTCCTTGTAATTGAATCAAAGTACGAACCATACCTAGGTTCGGTTATGAAGAGGGCACAAGTATTGTAGCACGAACCATGCACCTTACGTATATTAGAGAGAATCAATGCGTCTTGAGCCACGACCCATGGTCTTGATTACTGTTGTGTAGATACAGCTTCACCAAAATGGATTCAGTTGCATCCTCAACTTGTGATACTCGCAAGTGCACGAACCGTTGGTAGTATAGCATATGTAAGTGCGAGGTCGATTCCACAGGGATTGGTGATTGAATGATCCAATTTAGTTTCCCTACACAAAATAGAAACAAAAACAAAGAACATAAAACAAGGAAGAAAGAAATAAGTAACTCAAGCAAATAAGTTCCCAAGTTCAAATTAGATTAACGGATTGATTCTAGCTAATGTATGATTAAGCCATGGTGTGTGGTCATAACCTTGTGTTCCTAATTCCCTAATTTGATCATTTGTTGTCTAACCTAAAATTAAGCATTAGGAACTGTTGCGTAGATTTAGCTCCACCAAAATGGATTAAGCTGCATCCTCAACTTGTGATACTCGCAAGTGCACGAACCGTTCGGTAGTATAGCGTATGTAAGTGCGAGGTCGATCCCACGAGGATTGGTGATTGAATGATCCAATTCATTTCTCCTACACAAAACAGAAATGAAAAAGAAAGGAAATAAATAAAACAAGGAAGAAAGAAATAACTAACTCAAGCAGATAAGTTCCCAAGTTCAATTAGATTAACGGATTGATTCTAGCTAATGTATGATTAAGCCATGGTGTGTGGTCATAACCTTGTGTTCCTAATTCCCTAATTTGATCATTTGTTGTCTAACCTAAAATTAAGCATTAGCAACCCATTAAGCATAGAAGAACATTTTAAACAACCAAGTATGTATCTAATCCCTGTTGTCGAATGTCCATACATACTCTTCCTATTCATAGTTCAATTCGAATTAAAGCATGGTGTATACTCTTAATTCAAACCAAGATAGCTAACATGCAAACCTAAATGGTGATCAATCATTCAAACTAGCACATTAACTTATAAGCATAATGAATAAGAACAAAAACCATAATTGAAACTTGGAAACTAATCAAACACTTCTCTAGAGCTCCCTTCCCTTCTCGCCCTCAAATTCTCTTAGTTTTCCTTTCTAGTTCTCAATTCTAGCTTTCCTTTTGCGTCTTAGTTGTAATTTATTTTTCTTTGTAATGTAAATTCTTTCCTTAAGTTTTCAAGTTGAATTAGTTTCCAAGTTTCAATTATGGTTTTTGTTCTTATTCATTATGCTTATAAGTTAATATGCTAGTTTGAATAATTGATCACCATTTAGGCTTGCATGTTAGCTATCTTGGTTTGAATCCAAGAGTATTGAGTCAGTTACTGTCACAGGCCCCCGTGCGGAAGCAAAGTAGGGCAT